>SNQJ01S0105514.1:0-42766 GCA_010110895.2 Picea sitchensis
GATCGGACCTCCTCTCCGAACCTTTTACCTCCTACCTCTCCGAGAAGGAGCCCAAACCTCCCTCCCACTACCTTGGCTTCGGAAGATTCTTCTCTGGTATTACCGGGTTATAGGGAAGCTGAGGAGGAAGACTCTCTCCTTTCCAACTTACCTATCACTTCCTCCTCCCTGCATCTCGTCCCCAATAGCTCCTCCCGGCTTCCAATCTTTCGTGGAAAATAACTCATTAATTCCTCCTTGCAGGCTGGTAATTCTAATACCCTTCCATCAATCATTCATCGGAAAGATTTTGCGTGGGCTAGAGGGTTGGGTACCGAAATTTCCCCACTACAGACGAGGAGCTCCAGAAAGAAAAAGGAAAGCGCTAGCAATCAACCAAAAGCTACTGACATCCCTTCCTTGGATGGGAAGGCCCTTAGAGCGTTGAAGGCCTTAGCTCGATCCAAGTGATCTTGGTGCTCTCCCTGAATATTCGAGGGATCAGGGGCACCCTCAAAGCTGCCTCTTTTAGAAGATTGCTCGCAGGTACTCTCCCGGACTTAATTTTTCTTCAAGAGACCCTCTCGGAAGAGCAAAAGGCGAGAGACTTTATTCATCGATTTCGCCCTTCCTGGTTCTCTTCAGCTGTGAACTCTATTTGTAATTCTGGTGGCCTCCTGGTCGCTTGGGATCCCTCTATTTTTGAACTGTCTCCATTCCTGACGGCTGGAGGTATATTGTTGGTCGGACGTCATCAAAAAACAAATCAAGCGGTGGCTTTCCTCAATGTGTATGGGCCCTGCGCTGAAAAAAAGAAGTTTTGGTCGACTATTGATGAAAGCGGTCTGCTCACCACGCCTAATCTCATTCTAGGCGGCGATTTAAATATTATTCTCTCAGAGGAAAAAAATTTGGGGGGGGGGGGGCTCTCACACAGGGCAGAACATTGCTTTTTACAGAGATATATTCGCAAAGAACAATCTGATAGATATATTGTTGTCCTGTCTGGTCCCCACTTGGAGAAATGGCCGCACAGGTACTGAATCGATTGCCAGACGCCTGGATCGATTCTTAGTTTCAGACTGTTTAATAACCCATGCGAGTTTGTCTAAGTCGTGGGTGGAATTACCCTTTGTTTCTGACCACGCTCCCATCTTATTGCAACTGCAAGCCTCATCGATGCACAAAGCCTATCCATTCAAGTTCAACCATCATTGGTTGGCGGACCGGGATTACTCTCTTATAGTTCATAATGTTTGGCAAAACCCCATCTTTTTGCAGGAAGCTAATCCCCAACAACGTATGGTCTGGAAGTTGAAGGTCTTAAAAACCCACACAAAAGCTTGGATCAAAGAAAAAAAGGTTAAAGAAAATCTCATCTTAAATAAACTGGAGATTGTGATTTCTCAGCTCATAACGAAATCTAGCAGAGGCGCCCTTTCTTCGAAGGACAGTGAGCTTCTAACCGGTCTGGAACTTAGCAGGAATAACATTCTTCACGAGGAGGAAAACGCTTGGAGGCTGAGGAGCAGAGCCACCTGGTTAAGGAGTGGGGACGCCAATACTAAATTTTTTCATAAGGTAGCCAGTTACAACATAAATAAAAAAATTATTTGGTCCATATCTAATGAGTTCGGTGACTTGCATTCTGGGCAGAAAGCTATAAAAGAGGCAGTTGTTTCTCATTTTTCCCTTTTCTACAAGGTGTGTGACAGCCCAAACTTAGTTGATAGTTCCTTCATTGCAAACCTTTACCCAACCATGGTTTCCGAGGAAGAAGTTGTAGAACTTTACAGACCTGTCACACTGCTGGAGCTTAAATATATATTGACCATTTTCAAAAAAGAGAGAAGTCCTGGTCCTGACGGATGGACTTCCGAGTTCTTCTTCCATTTTTTTGACCTTGTAGGAGATGACCTACTGCAAATGGTGGAGAATTCGCGATTAAATGGCAAAGTCATTGGTAGCATAAACTCCACTTTTCTAGCTTTAATCCCCAAGGAAAATAACTCTGCTACCTTCAAGGACTACCGTCCTATCTCACTCTGCAATCTTATCTACAAAATTATTTCAAAAATCCTCTCGAACAGAATCAAGCCAGTTTTAGAAAGATGTCTATCTGCTGAACAGATGGGATTTCTCAAAGGCAGAAGAATCCAGGATGCCATAGGAGCGGCTCATGAAGATCTTCATAGCATTAAAAAGAAAAACACAAAGGCCCTGGTACTGAAGCTTGACCTCAAAAAAGCCTTTGACATCATCGACTGGGGCTTCCTTAGGCTGATTTTACTCTCAGCTGGTTTTGGTATTAAGTTAACAGATTGGATCATGCCCTGTGTTTCTAGTGCATCCTTTGCTATTCTAATTAATGGAGAGGCGACTAAGTTTTTCAGAAGCGAGAGGGGCCTCCGTCAGGGCTGCCCTCTATCACCGTATCTCTTCATCTTGATTATGGAAGGCCTCAGCCTGCTGCTATCAAAAAATGTCTCCGAACAAAAAATCTCAGGTATAAAGGTTTCAAAATTTATAAATTTGGTTCATCTAATTTTTGTTGATGATGTCCTCTTGATGTCAAAGGCCACTCCATCGGAATGGATAGTGATCCTGGAGCTGCTTCAGATTTTTTGCATAGCGTCAGGCCTTAGCATCAATTTTACAAAATCTATAGCTCATTTATGGGGGTTAACAGAAAATGAGCTCTGCTCCTTAAAAGAGTCTCTTCCCTTCACTTTCGTTGATTTAAGTCAAGGATTCAAGTACCTAGGTTATGTATTAAAGCCAGGAGCAAAAAATTCTGAAGACTGGCGCTGGCTGGTGGCAAAGTTTGAACGGAAGATTAGCTTTTGGTGCAATAAGTGGCTGTCCATAGGAGGGCGTTTTATACTCGTCAATTCTGTGCTTCACAGTATTTCAGTTTTCTGGATGTCTTTGGAGAAAATTCCCTCTACGATTATGAATCTTCTGCGCAGGCTGTCTTTCAACTTTCTTTGGAATGGACAGAAGGACTCTCACCGTATCCATCTCTGCAGCTGGAATATCTTATCTAAACCTATTCAAGTAGGGGGGTGGGGACTCAAAAACTTGGCTATTTTTAACACAGCTCTCCTAGCCAACTCTTTTTGGCGGGCTTTAACTCATAACAGCCTCTGGCACCGTGTCATTATTGATAAATACTTGGGAAAACAGTCTCTTCTAGATTGGCTCAGAAAACCCTCACACTTGTAGCAGAGGGCATCCCCATTTTGGAAGGGACTATTATCATCTTCAAATGTCATCTTGCACTGGCTTAGATGGAGGCCTGGCTCAGGCACCGACATCTCTCTTGGAAGAGACAAGATTCTTGGATTGGAGAACCGGTCGATTCTCCCTTCCTCTCTTAGATCTCATCTAGAATCCTGTAATATCATGTGTTTAGCCCAAGCGCGTGTGGAGTCTGTGGTCACCCCTCTGCCAGATACTTGGTACAACAGTAGGCAGCTAAATCTTGGCGGAGTCGATGCATCAAACTGGGATGACTTCACTCAAGCACTTAGGAGTGCAGGAATTACACTTTCTGATACCTCTGATACACTCATTTGGGCGGGGGGAGATGCAACAGGTGCCACTACTGTTAAGAATATTTACACGACGCTACTCCAGCAGCTGAATTTCCAGGTTGACCTGAGGTGGTTTCAACGGCTATGGAAATGGTCTATTCCCTTAAAGATTAAAATCTTTATATGGCTCTCGGCAAAAGAAAAAACACTTACCTGGGATATGCTGCGAAAGAGAGGCTGGGAAGGGCCAGGGATTTTCAAGTTATGCAATCAATCTATGGAAGATATTCACCATATCCTCATTCACTGCCATTTTTCAAGAGCTGTCTGGCAGCGTATTCTCATTCATTTTTCTCTCAACATTCATTGGGATGATGCCACAGTCCTAGATTGTTTTCTGCGGTGGTCAAAGGAGAAATCTGCTCCTGACAGTTTGGATGCACATGCTTGCTGGCAGCTCTGGATTGAAAGAAATAAGGCGATTTTTGAAGACCACGCTCCCTCCATCCTCTCAGTTTTGCATCGAACCCTGTCGGCTTTCTCCTGGCAGCCATCCACTGTTAAGTCTCTGCCATTACAAGTTTGTGAGTTCACTCAAAAGCAGGGCTTCACCATAGCTTTTTTTGATGGTGCAGCCCATTCAAATGGTCTTAGTTGTGGGTCCGGAGGCATTTTCAGATCTCATCCTTCGAGAGTTACCAAGTGGTTCATCAACTGCGGAGCGGGTACAAACACTAAAGCGGAGCTGCTGGGTCTGTGGGCAACCCTCACTCTGGAAACTTTCTAGTCAATTAATCATCTCCAAGTCCTTGGTGATTCGCGGGGCATCATTGATTGGATAAATCGCATTTGTAATCTCAACACTGTCAATATCGAAGGCTGGAAACAAAAAACTTTGGAATTGGCTAAAAATATTAAAGATCTCAGCGTCCACCATATTTATAGAATGCATAATAAAGAAGTCGACGCCCTCTCTAAAAGAGCCTTATCAGAAACCGAAGGAAGACTAACCGTTTATCACTCGGACAGTGGGCGAGAGAGCCAACCTTCTAGCATAAATATCTTTGAATTGCCAAGGGTTGGTGAAGGGTAATTGCCCACTGAGGGCAGCTCCAGTAAGCGTTATATTGCCAAAGATGAGCAGTATTTTCTGGCAGATTACCTCTCTAACTTTCTTCAGTTTTTTTTGCTGGCACATTGCTCTTTCCTTTCCGCCTATTTCTATTAGTTCAGTTTGCTGATGCTTCAGCCAGTTTCCAATATATTGGACTGTTGTGGGGTCTGTTATCATGGCTCTGTTTTGTTGATGTAAAAAAATTTATACCTTATATAAATTTGCGTTAATTTTTTCCTGGAAAAAAAAAAGTTTTCTGTCAATATTATGTATTACTACATGCACAACTATACAAAACGTTTCCTGGTGTTAATAGCTGGAGTTTGCACCATGAAGAATTACGAAGGCAACATCTATATGCCCAGCAGAAGAAAAATGTCCTCATCCATAAGAGACAAAATGTCGAGATTCATTCTTCTGGCTGAGGTTTCCCAAAATCTACTTCTAATCTTGAAGAAAAATCATTGTGAGAGCGATTCTCGTCGTGGTCTATCTCAAATACGAAGGAATGAATATGTATTGTCCATAATAAACGTTGACAACAACAATGGGGTTTTCACCATTATAGAATGAGGAATCCCTTTGAAGCTGTGTATTTACCCGACGCGAGCACCCCTGATTTCGGTGTGAAGACATTATATGTGAATGTGTTTCTCGGCTTGCAGTGGTATGCATGCATAAGTTTCAAGACGACATTCAAGATGGAGGACTCTTCCAGAATCGGTTGGTTCATGGGCACCATTTCTTCCATTCGGTATGCAGACCCCGTGATTTGGTTTTATCGTTATTATCAGATTTGCAATATCATATTTGTACAAGCACGTCCTTTGAAGGGTTTTATCTTTATCACTGCAAGTCCAATAAAAATAGTAAAGCTCTTGTCCAGGAAGCAAAAACAAAAGATGGTCAAGAGATTACTTTGTTAAGACTTCCTCTAGCGTATTTGGTCACCTCTCAATTGGTATGTGATGATTGGGCTACCATTTATAATTCCAAACATTTTCAAAGTAAGTGTAACATAATGGAGGCATGTGATTAACAACCATAATTTGGATATGGGGGGTTTTGGCGTTATATTAAAGAGTTGAGTTGGTTTCTAATTCAGGTCCCTTGCAATTGGGAAAGTTTGGGCATGAAAAATCTAGGTATTCCATCCCGTGTAAGCATCTAGATAATATGGAATGTGAAAAAACGAGGCATTCCATCCAGTGTAAGTATCTAGATAATAAGTGCATTGGAAGATCTTGATATAGTTCTATTCTTTCTTTCTGCTACACCATTTTGTTGAGGATTGTAGGGGGAGTGGTGACCTCCCTCTTAATCCTGACATATTTACAAAAGTTTACAAACTCTTTTGAGGTGTATTCTCCTCCATTATCTGATGTAAGTGTCTTGATTTTTCTTTCAGAGAGATTCCTTTGAATTCTTTGAATTTTCCAAACACTTCATCTTTTGATTTCAAGAAGTAAACCCAAGTCTTGCGAGAATCATTATCAATAAATGATACATGGTATACATACCCACTAATGGAGGTTGATGGCATTGGGCCACATACATCTCAGTGGGTGAGCTCCAAGACTCCTTCTACTTTATTGTCGCTCTTCGAGAAATGGTTCTTGATGTTCTTTCCTTGTGCACATCCATTGCACACACCTTCGTGGTCAACCTTGAATTATGGTAGACCTGGCCTTGCTCACATGTGGTAATGCTTTGTAATTGATGTGAGCTAGTCCTCTATGCCAAAGTTCACATGGACTCTCGGTGGAGTGTGTCAAGGCTGCTTCTGAGCGACCTTTTAATTTATACAGGCCATCTTCTTTTGTTCCAATAACAAGTGTGTCTTCTATGGTTTTTCCTTTAGGCCACATGAGGACTTCACCATCTATGAATGCAACCCCGAAGCCTTTCTTATTTAAAGCTGATATACAAAGCATTTTCTTTGTCAAACCTGGTACATATAGTACATACTTCATCTTCATTGGGGTCCCTGAATCAAGTTTGTAATTGGACTCTCACACTCCTTTGATAAGGTATTGGTAATCATCTCCAAGTGTAACTTTCTAGAAAAGTTATTTTCAGTAAGGCTAGAGAGAATGTCTCTCTGACCTGTCATGTGCTTTGAAGCACCACTATCTATGAACCAAGTATCCTCTCTAGGTGACATTGATCCTGAGAGGGCAGAGATTAAGACATAGTCTTCAATCTTTTCTTTAAACATCTTTGTGGGTGGCTCTTCATCTTCAACCGCATGGGCATGGTGTCTTTTGATATTTCTCTTCTTGTATTCTTCTCTTCTAGCTGGACAATTCTTAGCAATATGTCCCATCTTGTCACAATGGTAACACTGATAAGATGAGAAATCCTTTTCTCTTCTTTAACCCTTATGAAATTTCTGGAATCTCCTTGGAGGGTGAGATTCTTTATGAGAATGATTGAATCTCTTTAGGGAGTGAGATTCCTCGTGTAGGTGGGTCTCCTTCTTGAAGTAAGACCTTTTCTTTCCTCCTTTAACATGAGCAGCTAGGTCTTGATCTTCATCCCTTGAAAGTATTGCTTCTCGGTTAGCTACTCTTGCTTCTTCTTCGACACATTCTTCCCAAAGACTGTCAAATTGTAGTTTTTCCTTTTTGGTACAAATAGTTTGGATGAAGGCATCCCAAGGTCTTGTGAGACCATTAAGAGATGTTAAGATGAGTTCATTTTCATCCAAGTTGTCTCCAATTGCTTCTAGTTGTTCCTTAAATTGAGAAATCTTAAAGAAGTAGTCATGTACGGTTTCTCCTTTCTACATCTTTGTATTCTTGAGTTGGTTTCTTAGATTCATCTTCTGGTTAATATTCTTTCCTTCATACATCCTGGTTAGGGCATCAAACATTTCTTTTGGAGTATTCTTGGAGGCCACTTGATGGATCAAGTGATCTTTAATAGAGTCTGCAATGATTCTTTTGGCCCTAACCATATCCTTCTGGTACTTTACTTTAGATGTAGCATCTGTAGGTTCTGGTATATTTTCCTTGATAAATCTTGAATGATCATTCTCTTCAAGAATGAGTGCAATCCTATACTTCCAGGCACGAAAGTTATCCACATGTTCTAACTTGTCAACAAGCTTGGTGCTTGCAGACATCTTGACTTGGAGCTGGGAAAATGACCAACAAATGAAAGTGCTTAGAAATTAAATCTGAACTTACCAAGAGGTGCGCTTGGCTGAGGCGAGTAGGTTGGTGCAGTCAGATTTCAGAAAATCCAAATTTTACCCTTTCAAATTTGACCTGTGGCAATATGGACTAGTACTTCTGGTACTGGTTCTGGTTTTCTGGTACTAGTGAAAACTAGGGTTTTCACTTTCCGGGAGTTTTGTCCACTGGAAAAGTGCGCTCAAGCTACTAATGAGTTCGTTAGGCTAGGGCACACTTCCTTAATGAATTTTAGGCTGAAATTCCTCTCCAATAAAAAGCCCTAATTTTCTTGTTCGACAACAATGATGTTTTTGCTTATCCAATGAAAGGTGCTCTCTTCAGTTTGGCTCTGATTCCATGTTAATTTTAGAGTAGCTATTAAGTTTCTTTTCAATTTACTAGATAACAATAGCATAGATAGGATCACCGAGAGAAACACAATCACAAGATACACGACATTTATCCTTGGAAACCTTCATGGGGGAGAAAACCCGGCAAAAACTTCTTTAATATAGATAGCCAATACAATGCCAAGACAATAAACCAAAACACTAGAGAATATCCAACATTGAGCAATGTGCCTCTCTCCTCCTTCTCCCAATTGCAGCTCTCCAAACTTGCACACTTGATGAGTGAATGAGTGAGTGAACAAATGAAGCGCTAGCCTTCTTTATTTATACTAGCTGGCAAGCGCTGGAAATGTGTCTCTTCACTGGGCAGGGATGACTTCTCTTCTTACCATTTTAATTAGGCATAGGGGACGACTTCTTAATTAGAATAATATAATTAGGGTTTGACCAATCCACAAAAGGGGATTTGGTCAAGTACAAAGTCCGACATGATCAATCCACAAAAGGAGATTGATCTGATGAATAATAACTCAACAATAAATAGAATACTCTGTGCAGTTACAATATTTCAACATATAGGTTACGCTAATGCTATCTACATGAATAAATCTTTTGCATTGTTTTTTGTTGTATAAAATATTTACTAAAACACAAGCTACCCAAAAATGTCATGGAAACAACAGATGCAAGCGTTGCTTTTCAAGGGGCTGATTTTTTCATACATGCGGTGCCTGTACACGTAAATTTTATAATAACTTTGTACATTTACTTGTGCTTTCAGTAGACCAAGAGACAAAGCATAAAATCATCATGGGCTATTTAGGATATGGATAACAGACTTGGATTTTGTTTTTAGTAGGGCTACAGAGATTGATTGATGTTATCAACGGTGATTGATGCATTCTTCCTTTGTTATATTTGACTCTCAGTTCAGTGCAGTCGTTCTGGAAAGCATTTCAGAACATGTTACTGTAAAGTTTCCTTTTGTATCTATGAGCAAGGGTCTAGAACTTAATCCATTTCAGATGATGTCCCAAACCATTCCAAGGGCACTTAGGAACACTTTCCAACCTGTTGTTGTATTATCATGGCCAACTTTTGTAGTGGAGCTTATGGACAAGTTGCCTACAGGTTTGAGGCTCGAATATGACTCTTTAGTTTAAGTAATTTTTTACTAGTTAGACCAATCCATCCTTCCGAAATCAGGAAGTGCTTGTGCATTTTTGTATGGATCTAGGGTTGTCGGGTCAGCTGAAAATATTAGTACATGTGAAATTAACTAGTCCAAATTGCTAACAAACTAACTAACAATATGTTATGCAGGTCTTATCAAGGATTCTTATGACTTAATGCATGAATCCAAAGAACATATGTGAAATTTGATGGAGCAACTCTTGTAGAAACCACTCTTGTACTTGTCTTTCAATTATGCAACAATGGTGGCCGCCTCAAAAGACAAGGAGTTAGCAATTGTTGCTCCCCAACTTTTAGCTTCACAATATTTTAGTATTTAAAAATTAACACTTCTGGGTACACATGTTTTGGTCTGTTTTCTTATATAATGGAACACTTGATTTAAATTTAATTTAAAACCTCTAAGAACAATAGGGATAGGAAGCTAGTAGTTACGTCGTTTGGGTGGATCGTACTTGCATAATTACCATAAAGCCAAGTAGGCGCAGAAACAAATGGAATAAACAATCCGCTCCAGGACCAAAGGGAAATGGAGAGATGATGGAAAGCGGTCTCTCCTCTGTGGATCTCAGTTTCACGACCACTGACTGGAGCCCCCTTAACTGATTGATACTAGTATTTCCTTCTTTTCTCTTCCTACATAAAAATTCTTGTGTGAAATTGTTCTAATTGTATTCGACTACTACTCAATATTGTTGTTCCATAGTATATGGAATAACCAAGCATATATAGGCCAAACCAAAGAAAAATCCAAAGTCAGAGTCAGTACCTAAGCTAAACTGAAAGTGTCTATGCAAAGCTAGAGCAGAGGCCTTCAAGATTCAAAAATTGTTATGCAGAGTGCAGGTCATCATCCCATTGGGTAGAATGCAATATCATAACCAATAAATACGGTAAAAATAACACTTGAAATATAAATATGAATGATTGAGCCTTACGGTGTGATAATTAAGCATCCATCAGTGTGATACTGAAGTAAGCCTTCATGTGGCTATTGAGGACTGGTAGTTGTAGGTAGTTGCAGTCTGGGTCGGGTGAGGAGAGGAAATGGCTAGTCCCTCTCAAACCCCCTTCTTCAACGTTGTTTCTAAAACTCCACTTGCCTTCTTTTACCTACGAGAATGACGTCCTTTAAGCGCACTATTGACCCGTTGGCTGGCATAGGCCCTATTGCTCGCTTAAGGGGAAAAATGTTATGAAAATTGTACATTTTGCAATCTAAGGGCATGTGTGTGCATGCAGAGGAAGAGCAAGTCGTGGAGACGGTTGTAGTATTTGTTAGTTGTCAGAAATTTGGGAGAAAGGTGGACATTGTGGTCATATTTGTCAGAGAAAGAGGCGGTGGTCGTATTCGTCTGACATTGAAATTAAAATTAGTACTTAGGCTAAAACTTAGCACAAAGAAATTGCATGCAAATCATCCAAATCATCCTAAAAGTTGGGATAAGGAATGCATTTTTACAATGGGAGGAGGGAAGTCGAGGAGGGAAGTCTCCAATAAGACTAAAAGTTACAATAAAGAATGTATTTTTACATTGGGAAGAGCAAATCCTCCAATAAAACTTCGAATGTCAAAGCCAACCGACTAGTAAATAAATAATTTTTATTACAATATTCAATAAAAAAAATAGAAACCATGTTACAAACTTACAAATATAATATATAATAGATGTATTAAAAGTCAGACCCAAACTAATTGATGGTCAAAACCATACCAAATGCTAAGTCCCCACATTACCTTCGACAGGTACTAATAAGAATTCTTGAACGTGTTAATTATAATTGAGAGTAAAAAGGTATATCCTTTATACAAATTCAACCTTGTAATTATAAGAATGAAATTATTTTGCCTTATGATAAAGTATTATAAAGTCACCAAGGTTATTTTGAAACCATTTATGAATCTCTTAATTATGAAGATACGGGAATGGATGGATCCGAACATAAATGGGTTGAAGCAATATTCAATATCATTTACATTAAAGATTAATAATTGGAAAATATACCTTTAATAAAGTATAAATTTATAAAACACCATTTTAATTAAAAATAATTATTTTGGATAATGTGAATATATTAAAGTGAAGTGGGAGACTCTTTCAACATGTGATAAGGTGCAAGGTGGTTATTATATTATCCACCCACTATACAATTTGTTTAATTTGATTAACTTTCAAGGATAAACTATGTAAGGAGGAAGCAAATGAAATATTTACATTTCGGAAGGCTCCATGAAGCTCATTACTTAGGTTNATAAGGTGCAAGGTGGTTATTATATTATCCACCCACTATACAATTTGTTTAATTTGATTAACTTTCAAGGATAAACTATGTAAGGAGGAAGCAAATGAAATATTTACATTTCGGAAGGCTCCATGAAGCTCATTACTTAGGTTGTTCATAGGTAATGGGATTGGTAAATGAGTTTAATCATGATTTATATAAATTTCATTAAACTATGTTTGGTCTTAATAGAGTGTATATGTTAAAGATTGACTTTAATTAGTAAAAATTAATTGGTCGATTGTTATGATAAGGAATAAAGAGGAAGCATTATTTGAACTCGAAATTGTTTTAAGATAAGCAAAGGAATGTCAAAATGTGAGAATTAGAAAAAATTGAATTTTTTTAAGAAGGACATTTTTATCTACTACACTTTATTAGGGAATCATATATGATTAGCTTCAAAATCCCATGATGGTTTAAGGTTGTTGGGCTTCCCTCCTTTCACCTCAATTCTAATCTCTTTTAGGGATTGCAATAAAAAAATGTGGAATACCCAAAGCGTTTTAGGTTTTAGGTAGAAAAATATCTTAATTGGACCAATAATTTGAAACGATAAGCTTTCCCTCATGTGTAATGTAACTAATTATGTGAAGGGTCCCATTCATTCCAGGGGTTTGGCAAGTTGGTTCTTTTGACACCTCACTTTATATCTTTCATAGTCTCATAGGACAAAATGAAGTTTTTCTTAGCCTCCTTATTAGAACCCTATCATCTTTTCCTTTAGCTTGGCTAATATGTAATCTTACCACTCATTTAATTGTTTCCACATCTACTCAAACTTCTAGTCCTTTGATGATGGCAACACATCCATGGTATTGTTCCANTTTTCTTAGCCTCCTTATTAGAACCCTATCATCTTTTCCTTTAGCTTGGCTAATATGTAATCTTACCACTCATTTAATTGTTTCCACATCTACTCAAACTTCTAGTCCTTTGATGATGGCAACACATCCATGGTATTGTTCCATGGTGACATTAGTTATGAAGCCTTGAGAAAATTTCATGGTAAGGTCAACATCAAACCCCTATAATGTGGTACAACATTCAAGCCATCCAACTTTCTCAAAAATTTCCACAAATTGAGGTTTGCTTTGCAAGAAGGTCATATCAGTTGGTTCCTTGAAGTTGAATCCCCCATGCTTGGTTGTAATTATTCGATCCTTTGTGGTGATTTCTCTTATGCGTGACAAGGTTGTGATGTTTGCACTCGAGTTTTGTAGCAGTCATATATTTGCTTTCCTATACTTTTTAACCACACGATGTTGCAGAACAATCACAATCTGCCTCTGCAATAAACTTACATTTTTCGGTTATCATGGTTTCACTTGATGAGAGATTTAGAGATTGAGCATATACTACATCTTTATATGGAGGAAGAACAACATGTTAGATTGAAATGGGTTCAAAACAAATTTTGAATTAAGTCCCATGGAGTGGCCTTCTCATCGTGTCATCTTCCAATTGATCATGAGTTTACCATACTTTATGATGATTACTTTTCTTTATATTAGCACACTCACCTCCTTGAGTTGACCTTTTATTTGACTTATGTCATTCTGATTATGGATCAATATGGATCAACTTCGTGTATGGTGGTATCACACTACCCTTCCCCCAAAAAAATCAAGTTCAAATGACCACATTTGATATGGAATTTAAATGATGGTTGGTTTGATAAGAGTGGTTTAATGTCCATTAGATATGTTAACAATGCATTTTAATAAGGGGAGGCTTAAAATCAAAGTGAATATACTGATACTTGGTATCCTTTGTAAGTGAGATCACATGTGACGAAATCATAGGGTGTAGTGAGTTAATGTTATCTCCTTCTTGTGCTTTTGATAAGATTTGATGAGCACATTGATATCCTTGAGGTTCTTTTGACAATAATTTGTGTAGAAGATTGAAATGCCATATGTCAAAATCTTTTAGCGAACCCCATCCATGTAGTCAATTGTTGTATGTTGGAAATGCAGAAGTTCGTAGCTTGTTGTAGGTATAAAAGTCTATAGTAGCATGTAGGAGAGTATGGCACAACATACCTTTAGGTGTAGAAGTTTGTAGTAGCATGTAGGAGACTATGATGCAATATACCTATATGTGTAGAAGTCTATAGCAACTTGACAATGAAATTGTAGCAGGCTTGTAGGTCTCCAAATACGTAGTAGATTTTACAATGGGCCTATAGATCACTAATTCTATAACATGTTTTCAACAAACTTTAGTATGCTTGTAGGTCTTCAAGTTTGTAGTAGATTTTACAAGAATGTGATGTAGCTATTGCAAATAGATGTGAAATTTGGAGATCGATTCATATGCTAAAAGTTGTATCGATGCTCTTGTAGCTTGGTAACTCAAACTTGGAGGATTGGAGAATTGTAATGGTTTGGAAGCAATGGTAACATCAGTCGTCATTTAATGCCAAACTTTTTAGATGTATCTGTCCTTTTGAAATGAACTTGAAAATGTCTTCTTCATATGGCCATTCCAATGGATACTCCCTTTTCTTTGTTGAAGTATGTTGAGCAATGTACCTTGTGTTGGCAACTTGAAGTTGTAGTGAACCTAGAAATTGATACTTGAACTTTGACACTTGTAGTTAATCTTCAAGACTAATTCCTAGAATTTTGATGAGTGCTTTATTTGGAATCAAGCTCATAGTAGACTTTTTGAATCTGACTATGTTGGAGTGGTCCCCTTTTTATGATTGATAGGTACTTGTGGTAGTGACCTATTTTCCAGTGCTTGAAATATTGGTGGCCATTCCTTGGAAATTGATGCAAGGATGGAGATTAGCGGTTGTTTCCTTGAGTTGGCAACCTATTTTATGTGAAAAAACCAAGCCCTGAGTGACTAAAGTCCTTATGATCTCAATTAAACAAGTAATTGATGAATTTAATTAATCTTGAAGATAAATTGCATACCATAGCATTAGTCACACAATAGCTAGAAATCAAATAGCGAAAGAAAAAAATCAATTTCACACAACACATGTAATTACTCCTTCAAAACTAGCTTTTCATTCCTTCGAAAAACTTATAAGGAAATCTCCACAAGCTACTTAAAAAATAGCACTGCACGGATACCAAAAAGCGCCACAAACTAAGTAGAACAACCTGCTGGGAGAGTATGGTTTGATGAACGATATGTTCATACATATTGTATGGATGCCTCTACAATCCTCTTAGTGTATGGATTTGTACATTCATGTTCGTACAATTCTATGGAACTGTGCATATCTCTCTACAAGACTGCTTGTTAACTGGAAATGCCTCTTTCTTGATTGCCTACTCTCTATCCCTCTCTTTGTTTATCAACTTGCTTAAGTTCTCAAGTGTTCTTGTATCTTTAAACTCTATATCTCGACCTATCTTTATAGTTTTAATTGAGACCAAAACCCTAATCTATTTCTAATATTACTCCTAGTCTAAGTCATGAATGCATGAAATACACTTTTTTAACTCAATTGCTAAAAATAAGACTTTCAATTTTTAACTAAAGTGAATTACAAAATAGAATTTACTTTTCGAAAACAGAATTATTTTCGAAAAATATACTGAACTACTTCTCACACATTCACATGGAACCTATATGAAAGTTCTTGTCTGAGCTATAATTCTCAACACTCCCTCTTAGTGAGGAAGGAATTCTGCACCAACCCAAGTCTGTCTTTAAATGCCTCAAACTTCCATTTTTCTAAGGGCTTGGTCATAATATCAGCTACCTGTTGATCTGTGGGAATATACTAGAGCATCGTGACTCCCTTTTGAACCTTGTCTCATATGAAGTGATCTTTTATCTTTATATGCTTAGACCTGTCATGAAACACTGGATTCTCAAAATGTTTGATACAACTCTAATTATCATAGTAAATGACCGTAGGATCCAACTCCTAATCAAACAATCCTACAAGTAACATGTGAACCCAGATGGCCTCAAACTAGTGGTACTCGTTGCCATGTATTATGCCTCTATTGAGCTTAGTGCCATGAAAGTTTGCTTCTTTTTGAAGCAAGATATCATTGTCGATCCCAAGCTAAAGTAACACCTTGAGGTCCTCTTCAAGTTTGTTGCACTACCTGCCCAATATGAGTTTGTATACCCCTGCAACTTCACTTCACCATCTCCAAGATATCTCAGACCATACTCCATTGTGCCACTCAAATACCTGAGCACATGTTTTGTTGCTACCTAATGCTCCTGCCTTGGCTCAACCATGGACTGACTCAAAGTGTTCACTGCAAAACATATATCTGGCCTAGTGTTGACCAAATACATCAAAAAACCTATCAGTTGCTTGTACAATGTGGGATCCACCAACTTTGACTCTGAATTTTTCACCTTCTTCAGATTAGTGATCACGGGTGTGGCCATAGGTTTGCAGTCCTCCATCCAAAACCTCTTAAGGATTTGAGCTGCATACTTACCTTGCCCAAGGAAAATCTCCCCTGATCTCTGCCAAACCTCCAAAACTAGATGTAATGCATCATGTTGGTGTTCTTCATCTCAAACTAATCTACCATGTCTGCTTTGAACCTTTCAATGAGCTTTTCCACAACTATAAAAAATAATCCATCTACACACAACACCATAATGAGCAGATCAGTCTGAATAAATATGTAATATAAGTTAGAATTTTCTTCTCTTTTGGTGGAGCCCATACTCTACAAGTATCCATCGGTCATGGAATACCATGCTCTTAGTGCCCACTTGAGTCAATATAAGGATTTCTTAAGCCTGGACACATGGGATTCCTTCCCACTTACCTCAAAGCCCTGAGGTTACTCTATATACACTTCTTCCTCAATGATCCCATTAAGGAAGTTATCTTCACATCCATCGGATGTATACTCCATCCCATAAATGAAAACAAGGACATAACTGATGTAATGGAAGTGTAATTGGTGATTACAACAAAATTCTCCTCGTAGTCCACTCCCTCTCTTTGGGAGAACCCTCTCACCTCAAACCTTGCTTTGAATTTCTCAATGTTGTCATCTGCAACTTGCTTGATCTTGTAGAGACACCTGGAACTCACAACAGATTTCCCCTCCAGTCTTGGCATTATGTCCCAAACATCATTCTTCATAATGGAGGTGTACTCCTCCACCATGGCATCATGCCATACTTGCAAGTCTACTACCTCCTAAAATCTGGAAGGCTTAGAATCTAGAACTCTACTCATCAATTCCATATAGTCTGGAAAGTTCTTTGAAGGTCTTCTCTCTTTGAATGTGCTCCTAGGAGACTCAACATGCTCTTAAGCATCCCTCGATGTTTGACTAAATGATCAAGGTATCCTAACATAAGTGGAAGGGGCTCCTATCTCCCCCAATTCACCTAAAGTCTATTGTACTACCTTGGAAATCACTAATGAACCTGTCTCAACCTTTGGAGCTTCTTATTCTTCATCCTTTTCCATTAGAGTAGGGTCATGAGGCTTCTTGGATGCAAATTCTTCCTTAAAATTTACATCCTGACTTACCAATATCTTCCTCTACCCTCGTATATAGACCTTGTGAGCCTTTGAAGTCTCATTGTAACCCATAAACAAACCCCTCCCGATGGAGGGATCCAACTTGGTCCTCTTCTCTACTAGTACATGGATATAAATTGGACAACCAAAGATGCAAAAATGACTGACCTCCAACTTCACACCAATGAATTCCTCCTCTGGTGTCTTGTTCTCCAAGATCTTGTGACTACACCCTTTCTAGAAGTAGATTGTTGTGTTACATGCATTTTCCCAAAGAAGTATGAGCAAGTCTTGGTCATGTATCATGGCCTTAACTTTCCCTATCATGGATATATTCTCCTCTCTACAACCCCACTATGCCATGGGTTGTATGGAATTGTCAACTCCCTCTTAATTCCCGACTCCTTGTAGAAACCCTCAAACTCCTTAGAGGTATACTCTCCCCCATTGTTTGATCTCAAGACTTTGATCTTCTTCCTTGTCTGGTTTTCAGATAGATCTTTGAACTCTGTTGGCACAGGGGTAGACCCAGGGTTCAATGCTACAACAACGCACCAAAAAACCCTAACTAGCGGCCCTTTCGACAACACCTGCGAAGCAGATGAAGTCTCACCCGAGGTAGAGGTAGGGGTGGTTGCAGGACTCAAGTGTCTGCAACCCTAGCTGGGACACGGATCTATGATTGTATTACTTAATAAATCATTTAATACCTTCAGTTCCTTAACATGCAATCATTATCTACTTCGCTGATAAAACAGAGCTTCACAACATCCACACTAATCTACTGTATACAAGCACTTAGCATAAGTAAATAGGTTAGATCTAACAGATCAAGCACTAAGCATATTCATATACATTAGATCTAACATTCTATACATCATTAGCATTGAGCATAAGCAAATCTATCTAATCATCTCAAAGCACTAAGAAAAGAAGACATAAACACATTCAGACAAGCACTAAGCAAGATAACACAGTGTTTACGTGTTTCACCCCTCTCCTGGGGCTACGTCCACCAACTCTTCTTCTTTATTTCCTTTGGTCAATTTGTTACAAGCATAGAGCCTCAAACCCTTACTCTGCACAGGACAGAAGATCTGCGCGGCTCACTAGATCCTTCTTCCTCGTGTTACAACACTAAGCCTTTAACAATCTGTCACAACTACTTGCACTCAGCTCTACAAGTCTCTTACAATCATGCACAAAGCATCCAAAAACCCTACTTGCACTTAGCATACATTCACATCACTTAGATCTAGCACTTAGCCTTTCATTCGTCTCTCTCTTTTCTTCCTAGCCTAGGCATCTATTTATATATACAAAATAGGCCTAAACATGGGTAAACCCATGGGCCGACATCCCTTTCCCGTTACATATTCCCAAAAACCCAAAAAGAGGCTCAAAAGGGGGCTGAGATCCCGTGATCTTCGCTTCGTCTTGCGCTCCTCCTTCGACAGGCTGTCGAAGTCCCAAACTAGGTCAACATGACCAAGAAACTCCCAAAAGTTGGTCAAGGGCCAACAGGCCCCCAACACTCACCTATGACTCATCCCGATTCACTCTGGTCTAGCCAACTCTGCCTCGAACGCCTCGAGCTTGGCCCAAGTTGCTTAAACTTGCTGCTTTGTTGTGGCCTCTTGCTCGGTGAACTCCTGGATCACTGTGTCGTTCACCGGTCCTTCTAAGCGTTGTTCTGCTATGAGGACGACCTGGTCTAGCTCTGCTCCTTGGCTCTCGACCTCTGTAAACAACAGACATGCCTTGTCTTGTATAGGTTGAAGTCGTTGAGTGACTTCCATCACTTTGCTTTGAATCATATGAATCAGCTACTGAGTTGTGCGTTGTTCATGAGATCTCTTCTGTCTATCTACTGCTAACAGGGCCTTTAGCTGTAACTGTAGTGTATCCGCATGTTGTTTTGCTTCCTGGAGCTGCGACTCCAGTGCCTGTAATTATGGATTCTCTGTAAGGTTTTCATATGTCTGGGCGCTCCGACTACTTAGTTGCTTGCACTCCAAGGCAAGAGCTTTTAATCTTCCCACTGCTCTGCGAGTAGTTGCTTCTCGCTGGTCTCTTATCTCCTGAGGGGTTTCAGGTACAGCGCGGAGCTCTAGATTTGCGATGCACTGCTGGAGCTTCTGGATTACCTCTTTGAGTTGTGCCACCTGTTGTGGAACTCGTTCTTTGGTCTGTACTTCAACGATTGTCACAGAGCGAAGTGATCTCTTGACCCTTTCTTTAACTTCAAGTTGCTCAACGAGCAACTGTTCCTTGCTTTGTTGTAGCTCTGCTTTCTCTTCATCCCACTTTGCTTGGAGAGAAAGTTTTTCTCGTTCTGCATTGTTGTGTTGTTCTAGCAGATCTCCCTATGCTCACACCAGAGCCTGGGTGACTTGCGTTGTTTCTTCTTGAGCTCGTCGAAGGTGAGCTTCGACTGTATCGGCAATCCGGTGTAATTGAGCGGGCTCATCACATAGTTCTGGTGTTCCAACTACCAGGGGCGCAGTGGATACTGCGCGGCTGGACTGTAGTGCCTGCTGCACTTCTTGAAGCTTGGCCTTGATGCGACTGAACACCTCCTCCTGCTTGGCTTCCTGCTTCTCTGTTATCTCCAGTGAAGCATCATTCAATGCAGCGACAATGAAGTAGAAGTCGTCTGAGGTGAGGGTGGTCTCAAATTTGGTTCTAGTTGCTTTCATTTTCTTCCTTGAAGAAGGTTTCGGAGGGGAAACCTTCCTTTTCTTCAAGGGATCCTCCTCATCTCTTGGCGGTGTAACCTCGCCTTTCTTTTGTTCTATTTTTTTGCCATCACCCCCTTGCTCGGCTGAAATAGACGCGGTCTTTATGGATGCGCTGTCTAAATCGTCGACCTCTTCGGTCTTCTTTATCTTGCTAGGTCCGGCTGTATCCGGTGCAATTTCGGGGCTGTCAACATCGGACATCTCTGCGGGGTTCGCTGGAACAAGGAGATCCGCCAAACATTCCTTGGTAATCTCCTCCAAGTCATCCTTCGTTGACTTGTAGTATGACTGTAGCTGCTGGTGATGCTCATCAGTGCGCATTGTGATGTAGATGAAGTGGTGGTCTGCGTTGAATTTCATCAATGGCCTAAATCTGTGAAGTGTGTTTGGGGTTATGCGAGGCGTGGCCTGTATGGCTACCTTCAACTGGTTATAATACGTGTGGAAGACGACATTTGATTGCCACTGCTTGTTCATGTCGCTGGAATACTACAACGTACTGAACTTCGCGGCCAGTGGTTCAAAGGGCTCGACATCCAGGAAGGTTGCACCTTTCAGCATCTCCCATGCGATGAAAGCGATTGATATGAGCAGCCAGCTAAAATGGAACTCGTACCCTTGGTCCTGCGCTTCCCTGCAGTCCATTTCTAGTTGGTGCACCAAGTATTTGGCCCAATTCATATGTAGGCCCTCCATGCACTTCCCTGCGAGGTCAACTACAAATCCGGTTACTTGGGTCTATCGGTTCTTACGAACTAGCTTACTTGCGATCAGCTGACGGGAAAGGTGCACTACGTCGCTCTGGATAGAGGCTACCTTGTAGACTCGCGTGCCCTTCTCTATATCTCCATACGTATCCTTTATCCTCTGGGTGAGAGCACGATCTGCGGTCTTTCTGGGGTAGAAATCCTGTGGGTCAGGGCCCTGCATGCCTAGCCCTGTGATCCGATTGATCAAAATCGAATCCACTGTGATGCGGCAGTTCAACCATAAGTATCCTCCATGATAGCAGGACAAAAACAACTTGACACATGCTTTCACTTCTTGATGCCTCCCGAAGTGAGGAATCTTCATTACATTAAGTAGGGTTGACTGCGTGAGGTTTTGGGTCCATGATTGAGCGATAATCTTGGAGTTCTTTCCTTTGGTTCGCGTCAAATATTTATGAGGGGCGAGCATACTGTAAACCTTCCTGTCACCGAGGTTGAAGTCACTGAACTTCAACGCGGTGAGCTTATCCTGGTCGACACGAACTTCATGCACTTTTTTCAGAAGGTACACAATGATCAAAGCATACTCAAATTCGCGGGGTACACTGTCACGGTCGATGGCGCCACTCAGAGGTGGTAGATAAGATGGTAGAATGCTTGGAATTAGCTTAGCATTCACTACAACAACGCACCAACAAAACCCTAACTATCGACCCTTTCGACAACACCTACAAAGCATATGAAGTCTCACCTGAGGTAGAGGCAGGGGTGGTTGCAGGACTCAAGTGTCTGCAACCCTAGCTGGGACACGGATATGTGATTGTATTACTTAATAAAGCATTTAGCACTTTCAGTTCCTTACCATGCAATCATTATCTACTTCACTAATAAAACAGAGCTTCGTAGCATCCACACTAATCTACTGTATACAAGCACTTAACATAGGTAAATAGGTTAGATCTAACAAATCAAGCACTAAGCATATTCATATACATTAGATATAACATTTTATACATCATTAGCACTGAGCATAAGCAGATCTATCAAATCATCTCAAAGCACTAAGCAAAGAAGACATAAACACATTCAGACAAGCATTAAGCAAGATAACACAGTGTTTACGTCGTTCACCCCTCTCCTAGGGCTACGTCCACCAACTCTTCTTCTTTATTGCCTTCAGTAAATTTGTTACAAGCACAGAGCCTCAAACCCTTACTCCGCACAGGACAAAAGATCTGCATAGCTCACTAGATCCTTCTTCCTCGCGTTACAACACTAAGCCTTTCACAATTTGTCACGACTACTTGCACTCAACTCTACAAGTCTCTTACAATCATGCACAAAGCATCCAAAAACCCTACTTGCACTTAGCATACATTCACATCACTTAGATCTAGCACTTAGCCTTTCATTCGTCTCTCTCTTTTCTTCCTAGCCTAGGCATCTATTTATATATACAAAATAGGCCTAAACATGGGTAAACCCATGGGCCGACATCCCTTTCCCGTTACATATTCCCAAAAACACAAAAAGAGGCCCAAAAGGGGGCCGAGATCCTGTGATCTCCGCTTCGTCTTGCGCTCCTCCTTCGACAGGCTATCGAAGTCCCAAACTAGGTCAACATGACCAAGAAACTCCCAAAACTTGGTCAAGGGCCAACAAACTCCTAAAATCTGCTAAAGACCTCGTCCTTGGTCTTTAGGAAGTAGATCCAAGTCTTGCGAGAGAAAAATACAATACTGCTCCCTGATATTGATGTTATTGGTATTAGTCCACAACATTCAAATGTACTAGCTCTAAAATCCCCTTAGGCCTATGCTCACTGCTTGGGAAACTAGCCTTGATAAGCTTTCCAAGCGTGCACCCTCTGCATACACCATGTTGCTTGATATCAAACTCTGGAAGACCCGTGACTATCTCCCTCAGAATAAGCAACACCCTATGATGCAGGTACCCCATCCTCTTGTGCCACAACTTGCACAAGTCGTCACTATTATGCACCAAGGCTCAAACAAGTTCACCCTACAACCTATACAAATCACCTTCTTTATCCCTTGTTACTCGAGCTATATTTGGGCTAGAATCCTTCTATCTAATGAGGACTTGTGGTTCTTGAACTCAATTACAAATCCCTTATCCTTTATTACTGAAATGGAAAGCAAATTCTTCCTGAGACCTAGAACAAACAAGACATCATCGATATCTAAATAATTACTTGACTCGAGTTGGAAGGGAATAGTTCCAACTCTTGCTATTGGGTACTTGGCATCATGACCAAACTCAACTTGTACTCCTGAGTCCTACTTATTCAAACTAGAAAACAATTGTCAGGCTGATGTCATATGCCGAGATGCCCCACTATCCACATACCACACATTGCTCAAAATTACATTGGTAGAAAGGCAAGATACCAACAAGAAATCCTTCTCGAACTTGGCAACAAACTCGTTCATCTAAGTTTCTACAGAGATTTCTACCTACTTCTGTTATTGCTTCCCTCTACTCTTCTTCTTTTTTGGACACTATGATGCATAATGACTGTGCTTATGACAATTGAAGCACTTGATTTACTCGAGTCCTTCTAGCCTAGTTGTGAGGTTGACTCCTCACTCTTTCCCTTACCCTTGCTAGTTCCTTTATCGTTGCCCTTATTTGACTGACCAAACAAAGAGCCTAGGTTCTCTTCACATCCTTCTTAGCGGCCTTTGACTCCATCTAAGTCTCCTCCTAGATATAGTCATCCCAAATCTTCTCAAAGTCAAGAAGGTTTTCTTGAGCACAAATTCCTTTGACAAATGGTTCCCATGAAGCTTGGAATCCATTCAGTGCCATGTTCACTAGCTTTGCATCTTCAATATTTTTCCCAATTGCTACAAGTTGATCACGAATCTGTGTGATCTTCATAAGGTAACTAGGGATTGTCTCTCATCTAGTCATCTCTATGGATCTGAGTTTTCCCCAAAATATCATTTTCCTATTTATGTTTTGACTCTAGTAGAGACTAACCAGGGCATCAAACATCTCCTTTGTTCTCTTCTTCTCGAACACATGAGGGATTAGATGATCTTTTATGGAATCTAAGATTATCCGCTTGACCTTCAATTCCCTCTTGTTGTGAGCTACCAACTCCTACAGATTTGTAGCTAGAGTAGCAATGTTCTTGACAATATCCCATAGATCATTCTCTTCTAGTAAGAGTGCACCGCTCACCTTCCATGATAAGAAATTCTAGGCACCATCCAATATGTCCTCAGACCTGAGGCTAGTTGATGTTATCTATGAGATCCACTGCACAAACTCTCAAATATGAAAATAAAACTTTGAAACCCTCTCACTGTTGGTACTTCTACCATATAGTTGATTTGCCACTGCAAATCCTAGAGAATCTCAATTAGAGAAATAAGCTCAAATACCATGTGAAAAATCCAAGCCCTAGATGATTAAAGTCATTATGATCTCAATTAAACAAGTAATTGCTAAATTTAATTAATGTTGAAATTAAATTTCAAACCATAACATTATTCACAAAATAGCAGGAATTATCAAATATACTTGAGCAAAAAATCAAACTCATACAACCACGGGTAATTGCTCCTTCAAAACTAGCTTTTCATTTCTTAAAAAAACTTACAAGGAAACCAACACAAGCTGCTTAAAACCAACAACTACACCGGATACCCAAAACCACCTTGAACTAGTAATGACTTACTAGGAGAGTACAATTTGTTGTACAACGTGTTTGTACAGACTATGCGGTCCTGTCCATATGACTGCATGGATCTGTATGGTCTTGTCAGTATGATTGTACGAAACTATGCAGATCTATGTACGAGATTGCTTACTATCTCAAAATGCCTCTTTCCTGGTTGCCTACTCTCTCCCTCTCTCGTTGCTCAACCTACTCCAAGCTGCTCAAAGAGTTCTTATATCTTTTGAACTCTCTTTCTTGACCTGTCTTTATAGTTTAATTGAGACCAAAACCCCGATCTATTTAAGATATTACTCCTAACCTAAATCATGCATGCATGGAATACACTTTTAGACTCAGCTACTAAAAATGCAGCTTTCACTTTTTAACTAAAGTGAATTACAAAGATAAAATTTATTTTTTGAAAATATAATTACTTTTTGAAAATATATCAAATTACTTCTCACATGTTCACACTTGTGTTGAAAATTCTCATATGAGCTATAATTCTCAACATTTTAGTCACCTTCATTAGTGGTGACATGATCCGGTTGATTTACTCCCTCTTGTTTCTTGATTGAAGCATTATTGGAGTTTTGAAGGTGGAGCATTTATGGAGGGTTGAATCTCTCTTGGATTATGGGACTAACCTCGAGATCCGTAAACCAATGCCTTGTATAAACCTTATGCTACCAATCAAATGTCAATGCTCGTAATTTCAATCAATAATAAACTCAAGTAACTAAGACACCATTGTATTCATCATACTCTTCTTGAAAATAAGCCAACACATTCATTTAAATATTCATATGTCAATAATATATAGCTTCATCATTAGAATAACAATATTTGACAAAATATTAGGTCATTGAGGCTATCAAGTGACAATGATAGAAATAATACATATCAAAAGGATGGGCAAAGAATCATTGAGCTAATCACACACACTTAAGCACATAACCCACAATGCACCTAACATAAGTGTTGCATTAACTTATGCACCCATGTACACATTTAACCCATACATGTAACCCACATATGCAGTGTACCAATCCATGCTTCCCAACCAACAACATGTACACCAATTGGACCCAATTAAAATTTTGGGTCAATTGATAGCCCTAATTGGCCGTACAATATATATGATTTAGGGAAAACCAACAATATAAATGCATACAGCAAATTAATGGCCTTAATAAAATAATTTAAATATCATAAAATAACCAAAATCATGAACAACATATGCCAAGTTCATTTTAAATCAAATTGACACACATAACATGCATAAATCCATCTCTAAGACGGAGAATAGATAATTAAATTGTAGAAATGAGAAAATATGAATTGAACACTTATCTTATAACACAAGATGGTCCAAGAAACTAGTTGTTTGAGAGTGATTCACTACCCAATTGCATCCAATGTAGATGCCATCCCCAAGCCATGTTATGAGGCCACAAGGGTGAAGAAACTCGCTACATGCTTAAAACACACTCAACCCCACCCATTGCTCCAATGACACAACAAATTTGTTCATTGTAGAACACTCCAACCACCT
The DNA here is from genome assembly GCA_010110895.2 of Picea sitchensis. Classification (NCBI taxonomy): domain Eukaryota; kingdom Viridiplantae; phylum Streptophyta; class Pinopsida; order Pinales; family Pinaceae; genus Picea; species Picea sitchensis. The sequence goes on from SNQJ01S0105514.1 coordinate 25,812, forward strand.
CATACAATCATCAATCCATTGTTGATTTGGATTAGATCATCAATAATTTGTGTCATCTATCTTGAGTATTTTATGGGTGCTGAAAAATTGGAGGAATTGGCCGTGGGGCCCATTTTAGTGTAGAGTCAGGTTTGGAAATTGAGGTTTGAAACCTTCTAAGCCATTTGAAGCATCAAATGGTATTTTTTGATTAAAAAATTGTGATCATCTTACGATACGACATTGTTGTACACATTGATACATTTCCAACGATGTGTAAATCACCTCAATTGAAGCTTGTATGAGGAAGTTAGTTATTGTTGATGTTTGGTTAACATCGGAGGCATTCTCTTAGACTAATAATTAATAATATGATTATTGATTAAATATCATATATAATAAAGTAAATGATAATAATAAATAGTTATTGATTATTCAAGGGGCGCATCCTTTCATGGATGATCACCTATGTTCTATATATGGAACACTACGTCATTATGTGTTGATCATATCTCATATGAAGAAAAACAACATGGTATCAAAGCGGGTAGATGCTTTCCTCACGGGAGGGCCCAGATCACAGAAAGAAAGTTGCTGTTTTAGTTGTGTGAATTTTTCGGGCTTGAATTCTCTTATTCAACTTGGGTCCCCGACCCCATCATAGTATGATAAGGTTTCATAATTTTTTGCTCGAATTATTTGAGCCTACCATGCATCTCCTTAAGCGTGTAGTAGATCAGGGCGAAGTTAGCACTCATACGATTAGCGATATCATCGATCTTGCTTTCGATTCGATGAAGGTGAGAGAGAGGATCGTGTTCTAAAAAAGAGTTTCTCATGTTGCTACTTCCACTCATGATTGACAACACGTAGAACAACAACAACCAGAGGTGATCTCGGCTATGCAATCAGATTCAAAGAGTGTCGATTTTGAGATAAAATCCATATCAAAAGGATGGGCAAAGAATCATTGAGCTAATCACACACACTTAAGCACATAACCCACAATGCACCTAACATAAGTGTTGCATTAACTTATGCACCCATGTACACATTTAACCCATACATGTAACCCACATATGCAGTGTACCCATCCATGCTTCCCAACCAACAACATGTACACCAATTGGACCCAATTAAAATTTTGGGTCATTGATAGCCTAATTTGCCATAAATACAATATATATGGTTTTTAGGGAAAACCCAATATAAATGCATGCAACCATGCAAATTAATGACGCAATAAAATAATTTAAATATAAAATAACCAAAATCATGAATAACATATGCCAAGTTCATTTTAAATCAAATTGACACACATAACATGCATAAATCCATCTCTAAGACGAAGAATAGATAATTAAATTGTAGAAATGAGAAAATATGAATTGAACACTTATCTTATAACACAAGATGGTCCAAGAAACTAGTTGTTTGAGAGTGATTCACTACCCAATTGCATCCAATGTAGTGAGAGTGATTCACTACCCAATTGCATCCAATGTAGATGCCATCCCCAAGCCATGTTATGAGGCCACAAGGGTGAAGAAACTCGCTACATGCTTAAAACACACTCAACCCCACCCATTGCTCCAATGACACAACAAATTTGTTCACTGTAGAACACTCCAACCACCTCATACAGTCATCAATCATTGATTTGGATTAGATCATCATATAATTTGTCATCTATCTTAGTATTTTATGGGTGGAAAATTGGAGGAATTGGCTAGTAGGGCCCATTTTAGTGGCAAGTCCCAGTTTGGAAATTCGGGGTTTGAAACCTTCCTAAGCCATTTGAAGCATCAAATAGTATTTTTTAGGGTAAAAAAATTGTGATCATATCTTACAGCCCCCCTGACATTGTTGTACACACCAAGACCTTTCCAACAATGTGTAAATCACCTCAATTGAAGCTCGTATGAGGAAGTTATTGTTGATGTTTGGACAACATCGGGAGACATTCTCTTAGAATAATAATTAATAATATGATTATTGATTATTAAATATCATATATAATAAAGTAAATGATAATAATAAATAGTTATTGATTATTCAAGGGACGCATCCTTTCATGGATGATCACCATATGTTCCCTATATATGGAACACTCATCATTGTAATAATACATTGATCATATCTCATATGAAGAAAAACAACATGGTATCAGAGCAGGACTGGGCTAACTCACTCACAGGAGGGCCCAAGATCCTGAAAGAAAGTTGCTTCTTGTTTTAGTTGTGTGAATTTTTCGGGCTTGAATTCTCTTCTTCAACTTGGGTCCCCGACCCCATCATAGTATGATAAGGTTTCATAATTTTTTGCTCTAGTTTTTTGAGCCTGCCCTGCATCTCCTTAAGCGTGTAGTCGATCAGGGTGAAGTTAGCGCTCATACGATTAGCGATATCATCGATCTTGCTTTCGATTCGATGACGCTGATAGAGAGGATTGGGTTCTAAACAACAGTTTCTCATGCTGCTACTTCCACTCATGATTGACAACACACAGAACAACAACAACCAGAGGTGATCTCGGCTATGCAATCAGATTCAAAGAGTGTCGATTTTGAGATAAAATCCCCTGGAGAACAACAATACCCAAAGGTGGTCTCGGCTATGCAATCAGATTCAAAGGGCAGTGATACTGAGCTTAAACCTTCAGCAGAGCAACAACAACTAGAGGCGATCTCGGCTATGCAATCGGATTCAAAGAGTGGTGATATTGAGATTAAAACTTCCACAGAACAACAACAACCAGAGGTGATATCGGCTATGCAATTAGACTCAAAGAGTGGTGATATTGAGATTAAACCCTTTGCAGAACAACAACAACCAGAGGTGATCTCGACTATGCAATCGGTTTCAAAGAGTGGTGGCGCTGAGATCAAATCCTTCGAACAATACCCAAAGGTTGTCTCGGCTAAGCAATCAGATCAAAAGAATGGTAATATCGAGATTAAATCGTCCGGCAAAAACAAAAAAAAAAACTCCTAGAGGTGGTCTTAGCTATGCAATCGGATTGAAAGAGCGTTGATGTTGAAATCGAATCCTCTAGCTGATTAACCCCTCTGGACAAGGGTTTCCCTAATTAGTCATGTGAGGTGACTGAGGGAGTAATGCTTAGTTGGGTACAAGTAATGCCTAAGCCATGTGAGGTGGCTAGGTGTGAATAAGACTTGAAGCTTAGCCTTATCTATGTCATGTGAGGTGGCTAGGTGTGAATGAGGTTATGGTCGTAGTCTTGCCTATGCCATGTGAGGTGGCTAGGTGTGAATAAGACTACTGGGAGAGGAGAAACATAACAACATGGTCATGGAGACTATGGAAGTGGTTGCATACCACTGGACAACATGCTAGTAGCTATGTGCTACTAGTGGATTGCTACATAGTCGTGAGACTATGGCAGTGGTTGTGTACCACTGGACAATAGTTGTGTACTACTATTACATGGAGACAATTGTGTATTATTGGATGACATTGCAGTAGCTTTGTGTTGCTGGTTGATTGCAGCATAGTCATAAAGAATGTGGCGGATGATTTGAGCTACCGATGGCATGGTAGTAGCAGTATGCTACTAGTTGATTGCAGAGTAATCAGTGGATTACTAGATGAAGGAACCAAGACATTGGTTTCACAAGGAAACCTTGATATGTCTTGGGGGACATTGGTTCCATGAGGGAACCTCGATGTGTCCTAGAGATGTTTGAGGCATGGATCAAGAGGGAGTACACCGTTCCTCACAACCCTCAACAGAATGGGGTTGCAGAGAGGAAGAACAGATCTATTATTGAGATAGTCAAGGTGATGATTCATGATCAACATTTACCTATGTTTTTGTGGGCAGAGGCATCCATGACTTTAGTGTATGTTCAGTACATAAGTCCTTGAGGAACATGAATCCCGAGGAGGCCTTCACCAGAGTGAAGCCTAAGGTCGAACACTTCAGGATATTTGGGTGTTCAATATACATTCATGTACGCAAGGAGAAAAGGACCAAGCTAGACCCTTCATGTAGAAAGGGTACATTTGTGGGGTACAGTGAGTCTTCAAAGGAATACCGGATCTACATCCCTGGTCAGAGACAGATTGAGTGAGAGACAAAAAGAGATGGTACCTTTTGAGAGAGCAAGATACCTCATAGATATTCGTGCTAATCCACATCTATGAGCCACATCATTGATTCTAAACCTTCCTGTTATGAGGAGACAACTAATCATCCAGTATGGAGAGATGCCATGATGGAGGAGTATCAGTCCATCATGAAGAATGATGTGTGGGATATTGTTCTGAGACCTGAGGGGAAGTTTGCAGTGACTTCCAAATGGATCTACAAGATCAAACACATAGTTGACGAGAGCATCGAGAGGCACAAAATGAGATTTGTTGCTAGAGGATTCTCTCAGGTGGAGGGAATAGATTATGAGGAGACATTTGCTCCTGTTGCTCGATACACTTCTATCCAGATGATTATTTCCCTTGTAACATCCATGGGTTGGAGAGTACATCATATGGATGTAAAGACAACCTTTCTTAATGGAGAGATTGAGGAAGAAGTATACATCGAGCAACCATATGGTTTTGTGATACATGAGAAGGAGTCTCATGTGTGCAGGTTGAAGAAGGCCTTGTATGGACTCAAGTAACCACCTTGAGCTTGGTATGTGATGATTGATGGACACCTGATGATTTTTGAGCTTCAACAAAAGTGTTGTCGATCCCAACCTGTACTACAATATTGTTAATGGTGAGTCCCGGATTTTGGTCCTCTATGTTGATGATTTATTCCTCGCCAATACAGAGAGCCTTATTGTTGAATGCAAGTATGCGTTGGCCTCTAAGTTTGAGATGAAGGAACTTGATATGATGCACTACTTCTTGGGACTAGAGGTGTGGCAAAGAACTAATGAGATCTTCCCGAGTCAGGGGAAGTACACAGTTGAGATATTAAAGAAGTTTGGGATGTTGAACTTGAATCCCTTGGCTACACCAATGGTGACGAATCCGAACAAACTAAGTGTGTCTTCTTCCGATTCTCACGAAATTGATCCGACTCTGTACAAACAACTGATTAGATAATTGATGTATTTGGTTAACACCAGACCAAATATTTTCTATGCAGTGAGTGCACTTAGCCACTTTATGAGTTAGTTGAGATAGACACACTGGATTGCTACGAAAAATGTGTTGAGATACCTACGAGGCATAGTTGGACATGGTCTGAGATATACTTCCAGTATTGATACGATATGGCAGGAATATATTAACTCTGATTAGGCAGGGAGCGTAGTGGACAGAAAGAGCACCTTCAGGTGTTGCTTCACTTTGGAATCTTCCATGGTTTCCTGATGTAGCAGGAAACAAACTTCTGTGGATTTGAGCACAACAGAAGCATAGTACATTGCATTAAGTATGTCAGTCCGTGAAGCAGTGTGGCTTTGCAAGCTCCTTGCAGATTTATCTGAACATGTGTTGGATTCCACCATTATTCACTATGGTAACCAAAGTTGTGTGAAGATCTCAGATAATCTAGTGTTTCATGACAAATAGAACCACATTGAGATAAAGTACCATTACATCTGAGACATGGTGCAGAGAAAGGAAGTATTGGTGTTGTACCTTCCTAGAGATGAGTAGGTTGTTGATATTCTTACCAAACCAAGACGAAGTTCAAGTACTTCCGTGACAGACTTGGCATGGCAGAGAATGCCTCCCTCACTGAGAGGGAGTGTTGATGTTTACAGCTTCCTGAGACATTCTCCAGATCGCACTCCTCTGTGACTGAGTTGAGTTGATCTATGATGACACTTATTCGAGAAGGGATAAGTGCGTTTGGGCTTATAGCCCAACGTCCCTTGTGGAGAGCACATGAGGACACATCCCATGTGGAGAGCACATGAGGACATGTCAAGGGAGTTGACCCTTGACATCACACACTATGGGAGTTGACCTTAGTGTTTCTAGAGGGTGTAGCCTCTAGAAGTCCACATGGGAGTGCCATGTGTGACAAACTTTCTCCAGATCGTACTTCTCTGTGAATTGAGCTGAGTTGATTTGTGAGGACACTTATTCGAGAAGGGATAAGTGCATTTGGGCTTATATCCCAACATCCCATGTGGAGAGCACATGAGGACATGTCAAGGGAGTTGACCCTTGACGTCACACACTATGGGGAGTTGACCATAAGTGTTCATAGAGGGAGTAGCCTCTATAATTCCACATGGGAGTGCCATGTGTGACAAACCTTTTGCTACTATGGTGGTTGTGTACCACTGGCGGAGACTGCGTATCTCTGCACAATAGTTGTGTACTACTATGGAAAAATACCTCCCTAGCTAGGAGGGAGTGTTTATGTTTCAACGTCGGGCATAACTTCTCCTAGATTGGGCTACAGACCAAGGGAGATATGATACATTTATCATAAAGGTGCACTTGTGGTAAATGAGCCCAGATGTAGTCTTTCCTTGATCATGACAATGAATAATATGGACTCGAGGTGCTTGAAGTGTTTTTTTCCACATGTTAGTTAGCATCAGGTTGACATTCACTCACAGGTGTGTACTTGTGGTGAAAGATCCTGGTGTGGTCTTTGTCCTAGTCATGGTGATTTGACAAGGAATGATAAAGACTCAAGATGCTATATGATATTACATGCAGACCCATAGTGAGCATGATCTTAGAGAGAGTCAATTGGCTCAAAAGGGAGAGCCGCATAAGGAGTTTCTCCTCAGTTCAGGTGGGAGAGAGACGTCTCTCAAGACCGACAGACAAGTGTCATGAGTCTAGGGTGAAGTTTGTATACTTCAAAGACAAGCTTGGCATGATGCATAATGTCTCCCTCGTTGAGAGGGAGTGTTGATGTTTGGACAACATCGGAAGACATTCTCTTAGAATAATAATTAATAATATGATTATTGATTATTAAATATTAAATATCATATATAATAAAGTAAATGATAATAAAAAATAGTTATTGATTATTTAAGGGACACATCCTTTCATGGATGGTCACCATATGTTCCCTATATATGGAACACTCATCATTGTAATAATACATCGATCATATCTCATATGAAGAAAAACAACAGTTATGCCTCCCACAAGTTGACATACCATTTTGACCACCATGGTATGAGAGGATGCCATGTTAGCCCCCATTACTCACACATGTGGACTTTCAAGAAGATTCTAGAAGGTCCAAAACTTTATCACTAATTGAGGGTTGAGGATGCATAAACCCTAACCCTAGACAACTATCAGGCTATGTTAAATACCCAACCACTAGGAGGAGAAAGGGTTCCAGTCTTTAGCATTTTACTTGATCCATGGTTGAGTAGAGCATCTAGGAGTGGTACTTTAAGAGCATAACATAGGAGGTAGGAGATTCTGTAGCATCCATTCAAGTCACAGTGTCAAAGACAACTCCTTAGTGAGTGCCCCTTTCTTTGTACTTGTTATTCATAACTGAAGAAAAGAGAGCAAAACATAGGCCTCACCTTCTAGTTGGGTTTTCTCCTGTTTTGGGTTTCCCAGGATACATCTTGTGTTCATTGTGTGGATGGTGGGTTCATTGGCTTTATTCTTTCATTTTTGCATTTTAGTTATTTTGAAAAAATTGAGCAATAAGATGGTAATGATTAATCTCAGATCTAAATAAATACATTGCATAATCTAACATTTCAATTTATTACAAGATCTGTAGTGATGAATTGGTCCAATGGAATATCCACGACATTTTATAGGTCAATCATCCATGAAACATTCTTCCCGCTACCATACACAACACAAGGGAAGGCCTTTCCCTTATTTTCTCAATAGTTCCCTAGGAATCCCTCGACTCTAGTGCCCTAGCATTATTAGAAAGGATCCAACTATTGATTGCCTTTCGATAAAGCCCAATAGAGTAATAATTGGATCTAAACAAGTCAATGAGCAATGATATCAAGTGGGTAATGGTTTCTTAATATACCCACCCTCTATGCTCAACTACAACCACCACTTTCCCTTCTAAGGTCTACAAATTTCCTCCTCATAGAGCTGGTTTTGGTCATTTTCATATTTGGAATATGGAAAGACTATGAAGAACATGGTATGGGGGGTTTTGGAAAAATGATGGAGAGAATGATAATGAGAGGATGAGTGAATTCCATGTGGTAAGAGAATGGGTGGAAGAAATTTCACATGTCCCTGGGATGAATGTACTTCCCCTTACAAGTTTCACATACTTCTTATTTATGTGAGTAGACTTTCCTTCACCCACTTCTTTATACAATTATATTGGGATTCCTAAGTCAAAGGTTGTGGTGAGCTTCATTTAAGGCACATGGTGGAAAATATGTGAGTCCTTGGATTGAAACTTGGCAATAAACAATTTCATTCCTATGGACCCCCTTCTTCTCCCCTCTCATGGACCCATAACCCCCTTGTGCTCCTCGTAACCATCTTGGACCATTATGTATTATATTATATTCCAACATTATATTTTTACATAATGTAGAGTTGCATTGTGGTAACTCTACCACACAATTCAGTAGAAAACATATTTACAACCTAACTATGCCTAGCCTTTCTATATTTGGGCCTTGGCCTTGATCTCCACATTAGGAATCCATACAACACACATTTACAACATTTACATTATAGGGTTAGTTATCTAAGCTCACATGGCTCGACACTCATCGTAATAACCACACATTTACAATGTATACAAATCTGATTCAATACCTTCCAAGGGTAAAAAATGGGGTGTTATACCCTAGCTAAACTATGCACTTAACCTACATATAATCAACACATTAATGCACATACACACCACATGACCTAACATGTGCAACACATCCAACCTATGCACCTACTGACACACTTAACATCTCACACACCCACACACATAAGCAACACACCTAACATAAGCAATGAACCAAATCACACATCTAACCCATACATCTTTTTAACTATCATATAAAACCCATGTATCAAACCCATGCACTTGACACATGTATATAGGTGACACTCATAACATAAGTGTCACGTCTTATAAACTATGCATCTACTCACACACCCATGCACATAAGCAACACCCCTGACATAAGCAATGCACTTAACCTATGCACCCACCCACACATCTAACCCATGCACCTAAGCCATGTATGTAAGCGACACACTCACACGTAAGGAATGCACCCAACATAAGCACCTACCCACACACCCAACACATAAATCACACACCTCAAATAAGTGATGCACTTAATCCATGTATATAAGTGACACACTCACACACATGCACATCACAACTAATGATCATAACACACATGGCCTATGCACCTATCCATAAAACTAACATCCCACACACCCACACACATACGCAACACACCTAACACGGGTGATGCACCTAACCCATGCACCCAATCACACATCTAACCTATGCAACCAACTCTAACATGTAACCCATGTAACTAGTCCACACACCTACACTATGTATATAAGCAACACACCTAAACTATGCACCGACCAACACACCCATGCAAATAAGAAACACACCTCACGCAAGTAATGCACCTAACCTAGTTACTTGAGTGATGAACACACCTAGCTAACCCACGTACCTAACATTAAGGTGATTTGTATAATGTGAACACCCCAAACCCTTGAACCATGACCTTTAAAATTTAAACTCTAATAGTTAACCCCTAAACCTTGACCCCTACTCCGAAACCCAATGAAAAAAGGCCTAAAATAGGACACTAAACTGATGCTACATTGATGCAATAGATAGATTTTTGGAAACTCACACGATGCTAAAAAGACACAATTTAGTATTATATGACACACATGATGACACTAAATGATGCAATAAGAGATAACAAAGACACAAATATGACATAAAGTTGACACTAAAATGATGCAAAAGTAGACGTTAAAAGCTAAGAATGGAACACTATCTAGTTGCAAAACAAACAAACAAGACCCCAACGTAGATGCTAGAAGACACAACAATGGACGCCCAAAAGATTCCAAATTGACACAAAATTGATACAAAAGTAGTAAAAAGGACAAAAAGGATGTAAAATGACAAAAAACACGACGCCAAAAAACTGTTGTGCATCCCATTTGTCGTTTTGCACAAAATGAGACCTAAAAAAGGACGTTAGAACCTTGTATTGTATCGGTGTTAGCAACCTCCACAACACTGCTTTTTTTTGGGTAGATGCTTTTAGTTAACGATGTGAGTAGTGCCTTCCCTAATATGGGAGTTTATTGATGAAAACAAGTGCATCTCGCAATATTTATAGCATCAATCGACTTGGTGACCATGAGTGGGGATTATTTATTCCACCAAATTCACCTAAGACTTGAACCTTACTCCAACTACATGGGCTTGCTCACTTGCACATATAAGATGACCCACAAGAGGTGAGCATATTATTTGGGAGAATCGAACCTTGGTGGGGGTAAGAAAGAAAGAAAGAAAGAAAAATTTTAACGTCCACGAGGCTAACAATAGCCTATGGGACATACCGCCTCACACACTGATTTCTGCAGTTCAACCCTTTTCCTGTTCAACTTGATGATGAGCTCCCCCAATTTCTCCAATGTCCCCTCGCTGAATAAGTTATTCCAAGAGCTAACTATCAAGATACTTATATAGCTGTTCCTACTGTCTTTGAAGGCTTCACACTCTAAAATGAAATGTTTTTCTATTTCCACTTTTCTGGAGGTGCAGAACACACACACCCTTTCTTCCCAAGCTTCTTTTGGTCTTTCCAACACCCAGTTTCACAACAGAGTTGATGGGAATTGGTTCTTAATTGGGCAATAAGCATTTTGTCTCTCCAAGATATATTGGCTCCTATGTACGCTTTTTGATGATGATTGTATGTGGGGTTAAACTCTTCAATATAATACTCTTTCTTTCTCCCGATCCCTTTATGCCAAGTTCGCTTGTGGAACCTATCAATAACAAACGCCTTTATCTCTTTACTATTCATAGGGCACCTGTTCAAGTGGATATCCCATTTATTAAGCCATTTAATATTTTGTCGCATCCACATCTTCTTTCTTTTGCATAGTATGTCATTGAAGACGACCTTAGGCCACCGACTTTCTTCCATTTGCTCAATTTTGCTTTTTACCAACCATGCAAGCCCCCATTGACAATGCAACATTTTCTTGTTCTCAGTGACATTCTAAATTTGCACAAAACGAGTCTCATAAATAACCTATTTTTTCTTAGCATTCCTAGTGCAACATTCAAACATAGGAAGAGACGAAGACATGTGAGGGCCTCATGTAACACTTGTTGAATATAAAATGATAAATTTTTTGTCCATTGCCAATAAATTACATCTTTAAGGATATTTGCCCCGATAAGATTCAATTTTGATATTTACGAGTACCTTTGAAGTTGTAGTTGATATTAAGCCATCTACCAATCACTTTGTTTGCTTGAAATACTATACTGTAGAACACCCACCTTTATTTTTATTGTAAATAAAACTTCTAAATAAATATACCATTTATATAACCTTGGTATTAATGTGGCATGAAACCTCATTGTACAAATACTCGTAAAATATAAATTTTATATAAAAAAATAGCGTTGTGACATTGAACCCCATCGTATAAATACTAGTAATTAAGATATCACATAACTAATTATAAAAAAAAGAAAAAGTGTTGTCTAGTTGTTCTACGAAATGGTTTTTTTCTCTGGAATCTGGCGATATAAAATTACACGAATCATTATTTTTTGTTGTTCAAAATTACGAATCACTCTTTTTTGTTATTCAAAATCCATTTATGAATGCAGAAAACCCCTCGAGCACTTAGATTATACAAAAATAATCACTCAAATCTACGAATCTAACAATTTTTCATAGGATTTCTAGTAAATGTCCTTGGAAAAAATCATCCTTAGAAGGTTTAGCCAAGTTTAACCTACTCCCCCCAAAAAATACACCAATATCATTTTCCAATCACAATTTAAATAAATTTTTGGAATTATAGATTTGGATTATAAAAAACTGCAATATTAAATTATCAAATAAAAATGAGACCACGAAAGTTATTTTCAATTTCAAAATTTACAAAATTGCAATTTTTCATTATCATGTGATAGATAATTAGAGACATTAACAACGTGGAACGAAATCCCAGCTCATGATATTCTCTTCAACTTTGTCCGAGTAAAACACTTTTGCTAACCTATAGATCTAAAGGTATTCGTGGATTCGAATAATATGTTTTATAAGGCAGAAGGTCTTCATGTTTTTCTTTTCTTTGCCACAAGGGTTTGCGCTCGCTTTTTTCATCTCTGTCCATATAATCGACCTGCAATCACCAGCAAATGAGGAAATCACCGGTTCATCCCGTCTCGCTGTAAAATTAAGGTTACATGGTTATCGTCTTGGTTAATCTATTTTATCGATCGAGGGAGTGAAGTTTCAATGTATGGAGCGGAAACCCCTCGTATCAGCTTCTCCGTTCCGTTAATGTTCTGCAAATCTTTTCCGTGGATCGGCTCTTGCCGCTTATTTTTCGCCTAAGCCACTTCGGGGCACCGAAGATTGATCCTTTTTGGAAGCTAATTCGGCGGAGGAAATGTAAGTTTTTCGGATCTCCTGCTAAGTATTTTAGTTTAGTCTTTGCATCTGCAGAAAATCCGTGCTTCAAGCATTTAAGTGTGCGGCCGGAGTCATTTTTGTGGATTTGTCCCGGCTCCTCTATAATTTAAAGCTTGATTTGGTTAGGCTTTTGTTTGAGTGTTTGATATATTCCGGCAAGAGCGGTGAAGTATTCGTGAGTTCTCCGACGTAAAATTTGGAGCAATCGTTAGGTTCAGGTTTTATAGGGTAAAATAATTATGAATTGTGGAAGTTTGATGTTTAGAATGGTAAATGTTCTTGAACTAGTTGATTTGGAAGTTATTGACTTCATGCCGGATCAATAGTCGGGCTTACGCTTTGGAGTGCTGCGAAGAATTTAACTTTTATTTGACTAAGAATAAAGCGTAGAAAAGTAAAATTGTAGAAATGTAAGGCTGAGAAGTTTGAACGTTGAAAATTAGGTCTTGAACGGGAAAAATGTTTACGTTTAGCAGTTTTGTTAAAGTCATTCTATACGCATTTCCTTTAAGATTCATGTTATAACTGTCAAATTTCCTTGTATTTCGTTTTAGAGTCATTTTTTTCCACAGGTAGAGAGATTTTCTAATTTACCAGTGAATTTTCAGAGTCGACTTCGTACAAGAACCGAAAATATTTGTCATTCCGAGGTATTTACAATCTCGAGGAACACTCGGCATAAAGGATGGGGTTTTTCGTAGAAGGAAAGGTTGTAGATCGAATAGAGCTCTTGAGATGGAAATCTTGGCCATGGCGCTTAGATATATGGCCATTTGCAATTTTATATGTCGTTTGGGTCGTGACGATCCTTCCTAGCATAGACTTTGTGGATGCAGCTATCGCACTTGGTGCTTTCGTAATTCTTCACATTCTCACCTGGTTGTTTACTTACTGGTCAGTGGACTTCAGATGTTTCATTCAGGCAAATAAGGTGAGTACAAGAATTAATTCTCAACTATATTTATGAAGTTGATCAGGTGCAAGTAATCATGATTTTTCGTTCAAATTTGCAACAGTTGTGTTTCTTTTCTTTCTATACTTCATTAATTTTAATTATCTCTTGAATTTCTTTATCTTCCTAAATTATTTTCTAGAACTTTATGTTTCTCTTTAACACTTTGTTTTTGTGAGAGATTATTTAAGAAAGTACAAAGGTTTGAACTGGCTAGGGTCTATGATATTGCCACTTGAACTTCGCATATATGGTCCCGATTTTTATGACTGCAAAGAACTTTTATATATTTCTGCCTATTGGTTTCACCTTTGATCACACTGCTAATCTTTTTAACTGCAATGTTTTTTCCTTTATGAGAGGTTTTTCAAAGAAATATGAGGGATTGAACTTGTCAAAGCTCATGATATTGCCCCTATTGAACCTTGCACAGATAGTTCCCATTTTATAATTGCAAATCATTTCTTCTATTCAATTTTTTTGTCTACTTATCTCTGTTTTAATGGTTCTGGTGATATTCATAGGTGCAGGAATTGTTAAAAAATCAATGAAACTTTGTTGAAGCTCGATATATACTATTACTTTTCTTGGATGAATCTATTGTTGCTTTTAAGCTAAAAATTTGTATTTCTCATCTTTGGCTGTCATCTGTATACGGAATAAGAAAGTATTGCACTCAAGAAATAGGCTTTTTTAAATCAGAAAAATAAATTTTATTTTTATTTATCTAACTCTCTAGGAGAGAGCATCCAATACAGATCAAAGTTTTCCACAGGGCCAAGACTTGAAAATAGCCTGAAATTACATTAAAACCATAGTTTGACATAACAAAGGCTATCCTCAGGAATTTTGAAACATATAGTATATTGCATATTGCATTTTGCATTTACCTATTATCATAACAGTCCAGTAACACAGCAGACAGACAGTGCACAACATAAGTAAGAAACAGTCCAGCCTGGAATTTGCTGCTAAGGCTCGGGGGAGCTTGAATTTGTTTTCTTCTCGTTGATGATGGTGCCTGGCTGGAATCTGAATCCCTCCATGCAGATGCGTTGCACATGCTGAGCACTTTCTCCTTCAATCTGGCCCTCAAATGACTGTTCCTCTACTCCCTTTCCTTGTTTTTCTCAATGAAACCAATCAGGACTTGATGAATCATGGAGCTGTTCAACTGTGATCTTTCCAGTCTTCTGTTTCTTCTCCTTTGAACCTGAGGAAAGCTCTTGGACTGTAGACTGAAGCCCATGCTGAACCACAAAATTCTCTGACTTTTCACGGTTGTCATTGGGTTAGGGGAGCGGCTCCCTCTCCTTTCTTGGGCAACCCCATGGTTTCTTTGCTGCTTCTGTCAAGCTGAATTTGCCACTGACTGTGCTTCCAAGTGTTGTGTTATATATCTGTCCAGTACTCATAGAGGAGAATGAACTGGTTCAAATGACTCCTTTGCTTCATTGCAGGATTCTAATAACAGGGCGTGGGTGCGTTGGGGTGGTGAAATCTCCCTGCCACCTTTCTCCATGATGCTGGTATGGAGGTCTCATCTTCCACTTGGGAGATTGAGTTGGGGGTTGAGTCTTTGCTAATGAGGTGATAAGGTTCCCACCCATCCTCGTTAGTGATTGATGGGATGGGATGGGATGGGATGGGAAGGTGAAGGGAGGGGTAGTTCCCTCCAAAGTTCTTAAAGATCATAACTTTCCGGTCACCTTCGTCCCTCATGGGGCAGTGGTAAGGGCCTTTGACAGTGTGAGCTTGCGGAAGATAGTCCGGTAGGTAAGCCAGTCTGCCTCTTGGTTGGCAACTTGGCGTACCTCCTAGCGCACTGGAAGCAAAACTCTTCAAAACATTCGAAAACCTTCTTAATTGACTCCCTCCTATTAATCATATCCCAAGACAAGTTATGGTCTTCCTGTTCACAAGTTTGATGACCTTATGTGAATCCCCTTCAAAGATGACTTGTTTGAAACTGAGCTTAAGAGGGTTTAAAATACTATTAACAACTTCGAAAATCATTTATATTTGAATGAGCTATCTGTGTCTTCTTAAAAATGATTCAAATCCCACCTCATTTTGAGTTCTAAGTTGAGAGTTATGAAGATTCTAGAACAGGCCGTTGAATATCTTAGCAAAATTAGGGTTTTTCAGAATACTTGACTTGAAACTGGAATAACTTTAGAACCATTGTGCAAAATGGTAGTTTTGTGACTGAATATTTTAACTTTTTGTCCTCTTGCAAACTTCTTTTGACTGCATTTGGATCTGCCAATAAAAAGGTATACACAATTGAAGATGATGTACTGTTTTTGGCCATTCTCCAGGACTACATTGAAGGTCGACATTGCATGGGCTGTATCTCATTAAATCCATGGCAATTACTGTGAACTTTTCATGCATGTAATCTTGAAACAATTGCTTTTCAACAAATCTAGTCGCACTGAATTTGGGTTTGTCTAGAAAATGTTATGGCTACAGAAACAAAGGGCACTTCTCAAAATGTCGGTTTGGAATCAACTCTGTTTTGATACCACTTGTAGTGCTTCAGATCGTACAAGAACAGAGTGAACAACAACACAAAACAACAAAAAGATCATGAAATATTCAGAAAAGGTTAAGTATCGAGATACGCAATAACTAAAATACCACATTGCACGATAAGGGGAAACAGGTATGCGTTTCCTAAATGGAGATGTTCTGGAAAAGTGACCCTCAAAAATTTGGAAACGGGGAAACACGACATTACAATATAATAATAATAATGTGCTATTTTATAAATAACATTATATCGAAACTATAATAATAATAATAATGTGCTATTTTATGAATAACATTATATTGAAACTTTGAAAGATAGCATTATGAATAAATGAGCAAGAACATTAAAATGACAAACAGAAATGGCAAGTGACACATCCGAATTTACTAGCAAACCCATCTCTATATTATTTTTCTTGGATGATTACATACTGCAAGCAGCAATATCCAAAAACAGCCTTTATAAATGAGGCTATATATTGAAAATCATCCTTTATGTATGAGGCTACAATGCTACATGTATCGAACATAGATATAAAACATGTCTAAGTTAGTAAAGCCTAATAGTCATCATTCGCATCTTTAACATGAAAAATTGAACAAGATGGACGTTCAGCAGTGGAATTTGGAGTGGAAGAACCAGTGTTGCCAAAGCATGGGAGCGGGAAGTGGGAGCGTGGGAGCGCATTTTTCAAAAAATGGTCGGGAGCAAAGCGTCTCCGGAGCGTTTCTATATATATATATTCAAAAGAAAACATGTAGAATGCCAAACTAGATGCAAAATTTATGAAACATGTATGTTTGTGATACTTCCAATATATGAAATGCCATCTAAATTCCATATTATCCATCATTCCATGAATCTTACGTAGT
>SNQJ01S0105515.1:17390-30200 GCA_010110895.2 Picea sitchensis
ATCATGATAGGTCAGCTTGTGATGAGACCTCTTATCCTCCAAATAACCCCCTAAGCATTTATTATCATGTATTCTTTTGGGTCCCCCTTTTCTTATAGAGAAGTATTTCATTTTTTCTTAGGGATCCCTGGGTGAAGCATCTGGAAGGTTCATATATAGGATTTTATCTTTTTGTCCAATAAAAATCCCTTTGGGCCTTCAACCCCTTCTTCCCATGGAATGAGGGACAACCCCTTCTTGGGTAAATACACCTTAAAATACCAAGAGACAAGGAAATGGGGGGTTTTAGGTGATTGAAAGTGGTAATTATGGCTCAGAACAGTATGATGGATCTTCAAGGGAGTTCCTAGTAGAAAACCCATTCCCGAGGGAGACCACTTACTAGGGAAAAATTTCAACCACCTAGGTGAAACAAGGAAAAAGTCATAATGTCCAAGCATATGTCATGAAATATCAAAGCAATCTAAGATACAACATACTCAAAATGCCTCAAATATTTAAATGACACTCACCATAATACCTGACTTGTACCTCATGGAGCGATTCCCAGTGCCTCTCGAAAGCCAACTTGTGTGGTGGATGTCATATGAAAAATCCTAACCTCTGTGGTGGTGAGGAGGGTCTCCATATATGCAAGTGGATATTGTTGGTCGTGTAGTCTCTTGGCACTCAATATTTGCAACCTGAGGGCCTCGAGACATGATCTCCTTAGTTATCCCACAAAATGGGGATAACATATGGCTCCTACATGGGGACATGTGCTCATCGTAGAGTGCATGAGAACCACAACATATCCTAGCAGACATGTGCCTACAAAAACTCAAAAAAAAACATCAGAGCATCTAGGGTGGTGCTATCACCCTTTGTCCATATACATAAAAAAAATCTAAATTGAAAAGTAATATAGGAAAGAAAATTTTGACATTTTTTCAAAGATTTCTAAACTAATATTGAAATCAATATGTGAGTCGGGGTAAATGAAATATGAAATGCATCTAAACTAATATTAGTGTTATAAGCAAAATATGTTCATTGAGACAGATCTGACCTATCTGGTTGTGAAGCCAGTTACAACCTCTTTGATAGCTCGACAACAGGAAGAGACTACCCGCACCTCAAGTGGTCCTTCGCCTGAGGCCGTAATGAAGGGGAAAAAGGAGAAGTGAAATAATTACATGAAGTATTTCCCAGGACCACCCACCCTGGGTGTTGCCCTCCCTCAACTTCCTGGATGGCCAAAATGGCATAGGGGGTGAAAATTATGGATAATAGGATGAAAATAATCTCGCTGATTTTTTGGACAGCAAACTAAATAAAGCGAACAATGAGATTTTCGCTCCCTTAAAGCATTGGGAAATGGCCCAGAATGGGTTCCCGGGGTAAACCGGGGTCCTGGACAATTAACCAATGGATGCCTCAAGTGAAAGAGTGAAACAAAAGGGGTGAAACGTGATCTTAAAAAATACATCCAAGTCCTTTTAGATGGATATAAATTGCGAACAACAAGTTGTTCAAAGCTTTTACAATAGGGAAACAAGCCCACAATGGCTTGATACCCCCCAGGGTGACACGAGAAGTGATCTCGGAAGATTTTCAAATCAAAAAGGGGCTATAAAAGGAGATGAACAACCTTTTTACAAGTTGTTACAACTATGTTTAGGATAGTATTTAAAACTTCAATTTTCGGTTCATGGGTAAAGGGTGGACTGACGAAAGGTTGGCTTTAAATGTATTTTATTGGTGAATTTTTAGTTATTAATACATGCATTAGCCACCACAATGTTTTGAAGGTTATCCTGATCAGGAAAACACATCCTGGAACTATGCCAACCAATATAATAAGAGAATTCTTAGTAGACCATGGTGGTTAGGTTGAAGAGTGCCCCATGCAATTTAGAGAAGAAGGGATTAGCCACTTCTCGTCACTAGCTCTTTCAGGATTTTAAAGTCGCTTGGATGGAAGAAGGATACATGTGAAAAGGAAGAGGAACAAGACCCCCTAAAGGGAGTTTTAACTGAGCTTACCCAAGAATATTAGTATTCCAACCAAGCTAACCAATCCCTTGTGGAGATAACTAACATAACAAATATTTACTTTTATCCCTCAACCCTTAACCAACAAGTGACACATCCAACAACTAAAATATAACAAGTATCACACACACAAAGAGTCTTGGAAAATTTCAGCAGAGATTTGTTACTATATTCATCCTCCTTTTTTACAATGACAACCCTCTTATTTATAAAGGAGAGGTGAAGGCTTAGGGTTAGGTCACAAGACACTTGTCACTTTTGGAAAAGTGACAAGTGGACCAACCCTAAAGTGTTTTTGTCCTTTTACCAAAATTTAACCTTATCTTAAAAGAGAATCTTATCCAAAAGGGAATCCTATCCAAAAGGTATCAAGTCAAATTTTATTTGACCTCTTAATTACAATGTATAAAAACCAAAAAACAAATCATGCGAGACTACATATTACAAAAAGTCATTTTTCATAAAAAAGACAAAATCAATATGCCACATCACCATTTGCCTTGGTATTTGTGCCATCCCAAAGGCTCTTTGATTGCTTCCATGTTTTTCAGCTGTAGGTGAGGTGATTTAGGATAGTTCTAGGCCATCATGGCTATCGAATTCACCGGGATGAAGCCCCAAGGTGTGGGGAAATTGCAGAGTTTCTTAGGATGGAAAGGGGCCTTTGGGATTTGGTTGTTGTATGTAAATAAATGCCCCTTGTTCAGGAACTTTTCAGGCCTAATTATACCCCCCATTTTCTTCCTATAATTTTCCCTGTGAGTTGGTCAAAGTGTGGCTTCGATTTGGGCTTGTTTTCGTGAGGGGGCCCCCAAGGCCTGAAACTTGAGAGGATTTTCCACTATACCAAACAACCACAAAAATGATTTTTATTTTTCTCATGTTGTAACTCTATCCTCTACCTTTCTTCTACCTTTCATTTGGCACAAATCCAACTCTGGATGAGCAATATATGGCCCCGAAAAGGTATGCGGGAAGGAGCCGGTCGGGAGGCTCATCAGGAAAAAAATTGAAATTGGGGAAACATTATGGGATAGAAACCAGATTTGACAGGCTTCTATAGGCCTGCATACCTGTATTTGAAATGATTTTTCCTCATCCGTCCCAATTTGGCCTCAGAGGCCCCCAATTAGGCCTCCTTCTGGTGCATGTTTATCGGGCCAATAATGAGTCCATGTCTCTCTGGTACATGCCACTGAAATTATGGGATGAATTTGTGGAGGTGAATTCCATGGATGCATTACTGACTTTTCCCCGGTCGTTTCGACTATTCACGGGCGAAAATTTGCCTCCGTACGACGAAGTTATGCAATTAAAAGGTAGAACAATGGGATCACCCACGTGACAGGCGGGAATACTCGGTGGAAATGTATACTTTCAAAGTGAATGACGTGCGTGAGGGGGAATTCGACTGTATTATAAGGAGCATTTTTCACATTAGGGATAACCGAAGAATGAAAGTGGTGTAGTAAATTTATACAGTAGAATTTATACTGAGATTCACATAAGATAGAAGAAAGGGAATAATGACCTGGGTTTTGTTGAGCAATGTGGCCCAAGTGACATGGGTCCCTCACCCGGATTATGGATTAACTGTGAGGATCGAGGCTTAAGGTGAACCTTGGCTCAACACAAAGTTTCATGCATACCTTCGATTCTCGAAACACAAAAAAGCAAATGGGGATCTTTTGAAATCAACGAACCACTGGAGAAAAATTAGCAAGAAAACCAGTCAAACAAGGGAGTAAAGAAATATAAAAAACCTTTGGTAGTAGGTGTTGAAATATGCAGTGCTCACAAGTGATGGAACTTCATAGGAAAAATGACCATTTCTTGGAAAAATTAGATTGAAAGTGGTCAGGTAAAGTGCAGTTGCAAAAACATAGCTATGTAAGCCATCATGCCATCATGGTTTTCAGCTTCATGAGAGAATGATATGCTACCTCCTTAGACTTTCCCCACTGACTTTGATTAAATAAAAATCAGGTTTACTCCTTTTTAAGATGGCATTAAGACAATGTTTCCCAAAATGTTAAGCATGATAAAAGGGATCATAAGAGTTCATTATTTTTAAACAAACATACAACCATAATAACAGTACCCTTCCCATTGAACACTAGGAAAACCAAAAAGGAGACAACCTACAGCATTAAAATGAAAAGACCAAAATCAAGGGATAAATCAAAGAGGGGATTATACTCAAAATCGAAACCAAACAGGCAAAAATACTCAAAATTGAAACCAAGGAGATACATACAAGCATAAAAAAGGAAACATCAAATACATACAAGAAGGAAAATTAGAAACAATGAATTCATACAAACAGAAAACGAACAAGTGGTGACTTATGTACAAGATGACAAGGTCTCTCAGGAGTGAAATAACTTTAGGTGACGACCATTCATAGGGAATTGAAGTGGTTCTCCATCTAAGTTTTTTAACCTGAAAGCATTTGTCCCTAAGACGTCGTAGATTGTGTAAAGACCCAACCATAAAGAATCAAACTTGCGATGTTTGGATGGGGCCTCATGTGCTTTGTCCCACAGTAAGACATCATCTCCCACTTTGTAATTTACCATTGTGGCTCTTTTATCGAAGGAACGTTTAACAATTTATTTCTTCTTTTGTAGGTGTTGGAATGCGTCCTTTCTTACCTCTTCTAGTTCTATGAGTGTGTCTAAACGATGTTGTAAAGGTTGGAAATCATCTTTTGCCTCAGCAGTAGCCAACTTCAAGGCTAGAATTTGTAAGTGAATAGGCAGGATAGTAGGGGCTCCATACACCAGAGTGTAAGGACTTTGACCCGTTGTTGTCTTAGGGGTTATACGATCATCCCATAAAGAAAATTTTAACTTTTTGTGCCAATCACGCTTGTTATACTTGACTTTCCTCTTAAGGATCTGAATCAGATTTTTATCCATGGATTCGGCCAATCCATCACCTTGGGGGTAATAGGTGGAATATCAAAAAAGTTGGATTCCATATGTAACACCAAGGTGGAGCATGACATTAGACATGAAAGTTGATCCATTATAAGTTAATATCTCGGCAGAGGTCCCAAAACGCGATAAAATGTTATGCTCAACCAATTCTACCACCTGCTCACTCGTAGCATTCCTAAGAGAAATTGCTTCAACCCACTTTGTAAAGTAGATTGTAGATGTTAAGATGAATATGTGACAAGCACTGGAAGGTGGTGAAAATGGCCCAATAAATTCCATGTCCCACCTTGCGAAAGGGACTTGGACTTCAATTGGTCTCAAAGGTAAGGAAACTAACTTTTTCTTCCCAGTGAAGCATTGATAAGCTTTTCATTTTCAAACTAGTAAATGGGCACCCTGGTGGAGTGAAGGCCAAAAGTAACCTGCATGTAAACCTTTTTTTGCAGTGGTTTTGGCTGAAACATGACCTCCACAAACCCTAGAATGGAATTCTTCAAGTGTCATTTGGGCTTGGTCACGAGTCAAGCATCGTGACAAAACGCCATCAAGGTTTCTTCGGTAAAGGATTTGGTCCTGTAAAACATACCGGAAAACTTGTAAACAAAGTGTTCGTTTGGCTTTAGTATCCATGTTTGGTTGGCACACACCATTGATCAGAAAATATATGATAGGTCCATACCATGGTTCTGAGGCTAACTCAGTTTCGTTAACCAATTCTTCGAAAGCAATCAAGTCATCTACTTGAGGTGGTTCAACTATGATCGAGGGGTGGGATTGTATTAGAAATTAATCCAGCCCTATCCCCTTATGGTTTTCATCGGTTTAATTTCCAAGACATACTCTTGCATGCGCATGATCCATTTGGACCATTTACTATGCAATTTGGTTTGATTCAAGGCAATGACTAAGAGGGATGTACGAAAAAAAAACTTGAACTTTGTGGCCTAGGATGTAATGTCGGAATTGCTCCAAGGCTTTATACAAAGAATAAACATGTTTCTCAAGTGTATAATAGTTTAGTTGGTTTGTCTTCAAATTTTGTCTTACGAAGGCGATTGGCCTAAGATTTTCCTCATGATCCTTTTGCAATATGATTGCAGAAATTGTCTCCTCTGATGAATTAGTGTACATGACAAAGTCTTTAGAAGTATTAGGACTGATCAACAAAGGGGCATAAGCAATGGATTTCTTAATGGATTAAAAATCCTAACAGGTAGGGGGGTCCCATTTGAACCGAATGTCCCTCATAACCTGATTTAGAGGTTTGACTACTTGAGCAAAATCAGGAATGAAGCATCTTAGGAAGTTTATCTTTCCAAAGAAAGATTGCATTTTTTTTTATTAGTAGGTAAGGGAAGATTTTTGAGTGCTACCACTCTCTCGGGAACAACTTTGACACCTTCCTGAGAGACGATGTGACCCAAACGTTTTCCCTCCATAACACCGAAAATGGTCTTCCTAGGATTTAAAGATATGCCAAACTTATGACATCTAAGAAGAACCTTTTAAAGATATGCCAAACTTATGACATCTAAGAAGAACCTGCCTGAGTTGATCAAAGTGACTACTTCTTTCTTTGGAAAAGACCGTGAGATCATCGAAGTAGACAACAATCATATTACCCAATAATCCTTTGAAAGCAATGGCCATGGTACATTGAAAGGTGTTCTCAAGATTAATCAAGCCAAAAGGCATGGTGTTATATGCATATGTTCCCCAACAAGCAGTGAAGGTTTGTGACTATCAAGGTTTAATAGTTTGTTCCAAAGGTTTTTCTTTGTCTCTTTGTCCTGTAAGGTTTCGGAATTAGATTGGTGGGTATTGCTGCCTGCTGACTACCTCCCGACATCAAACCTTGAGATCTTTGTAGACCACGAAAACATCCTTGAACTCACACAGTTCCAAGAATTAAGTGATCTCGTATGAGAACATTGTGACCTTATATAAACCAATTTTGGATATTTCTCAATCCCCGAGTTAATAGGTATGGCTTCTCACACCTTCCTAACAAATTCACTATCAATAATAGGTGCAAAGGTAGAGGCATCATTGGAATCAAACATGGATTCCAAAACAGACAAAACATGGGGAATCTTATTTGTCTTCAATTTGATTATGTCCCCTGCTTCTTCCAAATTCTGCTATCGAGATAAATCTTTGAATTTCTCCTTGTTTTGAAGGAATCTATAGATTTGTTCGTCAGTATCAAAACTTTCCAAGAGTCAACATTACCTGTGCACGTGTCTATGTAAAATTTGTATATCTCTATAAACTTTACCAATAAAATCAAGTGAAGCAAGAGTCCAGCCAAGGCCAGCATCGGCCATATATGGCTTCAGTCCTAGGTACAACTTGAATATTGAAAGATAAAAAACTTTCTCAATAAGTTTCTTATCCCTTCGGTGGTATTGTTTGAGACCATGGGTTATGAAATTTATATTTATCTCTGATTTGATTCACAACCAATTCATAATTCCCACTCACCAACAAATGGTGAATTCCTAAATCTAAGGCCTTTTGGAGGCCTTGAAATAAGGCTTCATATTAAGCCATATTATTAGTCTTATGGAATTCTAATCGAAAAGAGAAAGGGATTTCCTTCCCCTTAGGACCACACAAAAGGACCCTAGCCTCAGATCCATGCTTAGATTTAGCACCGTCAAAATCCATGCTCCACACCATTTCTTCCAACTCATAAGGAGAGACGTGTGCATCTTCCTCAGATAACACATTGTACATCCCCATCCCTATATCTTGAAAAGACACATGTTTTGTATTGTAGGAAGAAGGTACAACCTACTCTTGGTATTTTGTTTCCCTCGTAATGACAAGTTCAACACCTTTATGAGGAAAGGAGAAGTGGGTTCCTTCCATGAAGTAACAACCTTTTTTTACTTTGGTGGACCACTCCATCCCTAAAAGCATGCCATATGATTCAGGTATATATGCTACAATCACATTTATGATCATGCTCACATCCGAAGCTTGGTTGAAAGTAATGGATAAGTCCTTGATGTAACCAGTGGTTTCTATAATCCTTGAATCCAAAGCTAATAGATATTTACATGGACCTTTGCATTCAAGACCCAGTCTCCCCATGACTCAAAGGGGCATGACATTGTGCCTTGCTCCTATGTCGACACAATTATGGAGCATAATATCAGAAATAAAAATTGAGATATAGAAAGGAGGAACCCCAAGGTCTAAATCAATAACATCACATGCTTCCTTAGGTTGAGAAGAGAACTCTTTGGAAAGAGGAAATCTCTATATTCGTGGAGTAGGAGGTGCTTGTAGAACATGTGAAAGGTTTTCAAACTGAGAAAGTGTTCTAAGATCATTTAATAATGTCATGTGGGTTGGGACCTTCGCTAGATCTTCAACGATTATAAGGTACCAGTGTTGGGAAGCAGGGTGATGGATTATTGTTCAAATTTACCTTGTTTGGAGTCCACAGAACCATGTTCCTTGGAGGGGAAGTTAATCTACCATTCTCGGGAAGTTTTCCTTTTTCATTGTCCTTGGGATCGATTTTCGTCCCTTCCACCCCTTGCGGAGTGGTTTTAGGGGCATGAATCCTAGTCTCTACAACAAAGCTTCTGAAAGCAAGAGGATAATCATCACAAGGAATAAAGTCTTCCATGTTAACTTGGTCTTTTAGGGAAGTGGAAACAATCTTGTTTTTCAATGGAGGTGTAGGAGGGAAAGCAGGTCTTGGCCTCACAGGAGTAGTAAACTGTAATTCATTCACCTTTCGATTAAGGGAAAGTATTTGGTTGTTCATGTTCATTAACAACTTGAGCGTTTCTGAACTTTCCCTTTCTTCAATCCTTGAAGTTTTTGCAGGTGGGGGTTCATACCGAGGACCGTCATTTCGAGGTACATCATTCCTAGGCCTCCCATTAAAATGGGTTTGCGCTAAAGGTGAGGAAATCATACCAGATTCCTCCATGTTTATCATAATTTCCAGGGGGCTAGCCTTGGTCGCATCTAAAGTTTGTATTGATTTATCTTTCAATATATACTTTACATTCAGATTCATAGCGGTCATGTAGTAATGGAACAAATTGTTCCCAGATGGTTGGGAAGCAGCTGGGATCCTATTCAAGGTCGAGGTCACTAAAATACCTTTTCACAAGATTATGTCAACAAGTGGGAAAAGGACCCCAAACAATTTGGACCCAATGCTCAGCACAATTTTGGGATATGAGAAAAACTAAAGAGAATTGCAAGTCCCCCGTATGGTCGCCAAAAAAAGGGACGTGTTATAAGAAAAATATATCTATCAAGACAGATCCGACCTATCCGGTTGTGAAGTCGATTACAGCCTCTTTGATAGCTCAGCACGAGGCAGAGACTACCCGCACCTCAGGTGGTCCTTTGCCTGAGGTGGTAATGAAGGGGAAAAAGGAGAGGTGAAATACTTTCAAGAAGTCTTTCTCAGGACCACTCACCCTGGGTGTTGTCCTCTCTTAGCTTCCTAGATGGCCAACATGGCCTATGGGGTGAAAATTATGGACAATAGGACGAAAATAAGCTCACTGATTTTTTGGACAGCGAACTAAATAAAGCGAACAACGATCTTTTCTCTCCCTTAAAGCATTGGGAAATGACCCAAAATGGGTTCCCGGGGTAAACCGGGGTCCTGGACAATTAACCAATGGATGTCTCAAGTGAAAGATTGAAACAAAAGGGGAGAAAAATGAGCTTAAAATCTACAGCCAAGTCCTTTTAGATGGTTGTAAATTGCAAACAACAAGTTGTTCGAAGCTTTTACGATAGGGAAACAAGCCCAAAATGGCTTGATACCCCCCAGGGTGACTCGGGAAGTGATCCAGAAATATTTTCAAATCAAAAGGGGGCTATAAAAGGAGATGAACAACCTTTTTACAAGATGTTATAGCTATGTTTAGGATAGTATTTATAGCTTCAATTTTTGGTTTGTGGTTGAAGGGTGGACTGACGAAAGGTTGACTTTAAATGTATTTTATTGGTAAATTTTTAGTTATTAACACATGCCTTGGCCACCACATTGTTTTGAAGGTTATCCTGATCAGAAAAAAAACATATTGGAACTATGCCAACCAGTATAAGAAGATTAGTCTCAATATACCAGGGTGGTTAGGTTGAAGAGTGCCCCATGGAGTTCAGAGAAGAAGGGATTGGCCACTTCTCGTCACTAGCACTTTCAGGCTCTTAAAGCTGTTTGGATGGAAGAAGGCTACCTACAAAAATGAACAGGATTGGGAACCCCCTAAAGATATTTTTATCTGTGATTACCCAAGCATAGTAGTATTCCAACCAAGTAGATCTATTCAACTTCTTGACCGTGTGGTACTAAGGAAAGACCACTTGATTTATACTAACTCGAAAATTTTTGAGGGGATCCTAATGAAGACTCCATAGATTTGACTCTTAATATCCTATACAATTGAAATTGCTTGAAGTAAAGGACCAGGCCATCCACGTGGCAAGGTCACGTCTTGCTTTCACAAGCCTGCATCTTGGTCACTGAATTTGAAATCTATCTAAAACTTTATACAGAAAACAAGTAAATAAGTATGTGACATATATTTCATGGCTAAATAATATGTATATGTATGTATCTAAATAGTATAGGTTTTGTTTTGAGTGTATGGGGAGGACCCATGAATTGTTTTTAAGTGTTTTCCAGATTTTTTAGTGTATTTAGCTTGTTGATTTTTGCATGGCCCCTTTAGGGGCAACCACGTGTAGATTCGTGAATGAAAAAATTATACAATGAAAGGATGAAAAAAATAACTAATTACAAGTAAATGATTACACCATTCAACTCAAAGGAATGGGTTGAGGCTCCTTGTGAGAAGCAAGTCCGCCATGTGCATGAAAGCCCCAATTGATTCCCTGTATGGGGATTGGAAGTTTAATGAATGGAATTTAGAAATATTAATGATTATCTACGAAAGTACATATCATATTTTATGAACTTAAATTCACAAGGAAACTACTCAAACTATCTATACAAACAAAGCATATCAACATGGGTATGTGTGCCAAAAATTTTGGAATGATTGCAAGTGAATACAAGGTGAATATGAGAGTGATTGGGTAGATTTACCGGTCAAATTTTATGTTTTTTCTTCGTTTTCCTGCTAGCTCCTTTGCCTCAAATAGGTATTTTGGTGGTCCCGAACCACTTAGGAGAAGTAGAGTAGGTGATCGGTTTATGTACTTGTAAGAAAACAATGAAATTTTAGTTATTTTATATGGAAAAACTAAAGTAAATGTAACCGAAATTTGCACATAAAACATATATAACAGCCAACTAAGATGGTTATCCCGTGGGGGGGAATTGACCAAAATTGTCAATTTTCCTATTTGGGACAACAAGGTTAATGGCAGGAAAACATAACATAAATGTACATGAATGAAATAAGGAAGCAAACAAGTATGAACAACCAACTAAGAAGTTTATTTGAGGGTTTTCCTAAGGGGCCCTAGGACTCCCAACCACCAGATAAGGCTGAAAACAATTGAGTACTTCAGAAAATCTACGCTAAAACACATCAAACAAGTTAAACAAACTTGTTAGAAAATGAAAGCAAGAAAGTTAAACCCAAGGAAGCAACAAAAAACACCTATCTAACCAATCCCTCCTGGAGATAGCTAACATAACAAGTATTTACTTCTACCCCACAACCCTTAACCAACAAGTGACACATCCAACAACTAAAATCTAACAAGTATCACACACACAAAGAGTCTTGGAAAATTTCAGCAGAGCTTTGTTGCTATATTCATCCTCCTTTTTTACAATGCCAACCCTCTTCTTTATAAAGGAGAGGTGAAGTCTTAGGGTTAGGTCACAAGACACTTGTCACTTTTGGAAAAGTGACAAGTGGACCAACCCTAAAGTTTTTTTGTCCTTTTACCAAAAGGTAACCTTATCCTAAAAGAGAATCTTATCCAAAATATAATCTTATCCAAAAGGGATCAAATCAAATCTGATTTGACCTCTTAATTACAATGTATACATACCAAAAAGTAAATCATGCAAGACTACATATTACAAAAAGTCACTTTTCATAAAAATGACAAAATCAATATGCCACATCACCATTTTCCTGGGGATTTGTGCCATCTCAAACGCTCTTTGATTTATGCCATGTTTTGAAATTGTAGGTGAGGTGATTTAGGATAGTTCCGGGCCATCCATGGTTGTTGGATTCATCGGGATGAAGCCCTAAGGTGTGGGAAAATTGCAGAGCTTCTTAGGAGGGAAATGGGCCTTTGGGATTTGGTCATTGTATGTAAGAAAATGCTTGTTGTTAAGGAACTTTTCAAACATGATGATACCCCCCCCTTTTCTACCTATAAGTTTCCCTGTGAACTGGCTGAAGCATGGCTTATATTTGGGATTTTTTTGGTGAGGGGATCCCCTGGGCCTGAACCTTGAGAGGATTTTCTCTTATACCAAATAGCCAAAAAACTGATTTTTATTTTTCCCCTATACCTTTCTTCTTCCTTTCGTTTGGCACAAATCCGACTCTGGATGAGCAATATATGGCCCTGGAAAGGTACGCGAGAAGGAGATTGTTGGGAGACTAATCAGGGGGAAATTTGAAATTAAGGAAAAAAAATTAGTTAGACACCAGAATTGATAGTCTACTACAGGCCTTCATACGTGTATCTGAAATGAGTTTTCCTCATCTAGCCCAATTTGGCCTCAGAGGCCCCTAATTAGTCCTCCTTCAGGAGCATGCTTATCGGGCCAATAATGAGTCCCTGTCGCTCTGGGACATGCCACTGAAATTATTAGCTTAATTTGTGGAGGTGAATGCTATGGATGCATTCA
>SNQJ01S0105516.1:18027-40717 GCA_010110895.2 Picea sitchensis
TCGAGACTTGTGATGTCCCAACTCCTTCGACCTCAGGAACTCCGATTTCCCGATGTCGAATATCCCGACTCTGTGTGGATCTTTGACACTTGTCCTAAGGGGGGGGACAGTTCTGGTTAACCCTCGGGCTTCACCAGACACCAACCCAAAAGGCACTTACTTGTCCGATCCGATGGACAATGGGTAATCGGACCAATATCTAACGGTCTAGATCCATTCTTTCTGTGCACACTCCAGAGACTAAACTCTGAGCATCTTAACCCGATTCAATGGCCGACGGGATTTCTGATGAGATCCAACGGCTCAGATTGTCCCACCTTGTGCATTCTTCCACTACTTCGTGGATTGTGGAAAGATCCATGGTCCAAATGTTCTCCTGGGTCTTGGGATCTACGATCCCGGTTTCCTCGCTGTCCTCGAAGATAGAGGGAAAAAGGGGCAAGGTATGTAACACCCTCATTACTTCCGTCAATCTAATGGTCGTGCATGGCTATGGGTCATCCGAAAAGATCTCATTCATCGATTTGTTACATATCCCTACTGCTACCTCGGAACCTTAAGAGGATCATTCCTCCTCATACAGGGTTAATAAGACTTGTGCGTTCAAGTCCTTTTTCTGGGTTCTTGGTGAACCTTTCTAAGGAAGGAATCTCTGTGAAGAGATCGATACCGGGGCATTTCTGAAGGCAGATAAGGGTAAACAGCTCCCTGAGAATGGGTTGGAATCCTAACTTAGTTCGACTCATGCCTAATTAAATTCATTTATCAACATAAGCCATGCGTGGTTTTTCTGTTATAAGCATATATCTAACATCATTTATCAAAACACTGCACAGACATTCTTATACTGTAATTGTTCACCATTTCACAGTTTATGAGCATATATGTCAGCATATGAACTTCAAGATGCAATATGAACAAAACACTTATCAGAAACAACTTCAGAAGTGGGTGCGACTGTTGAGAGGGGTGCTCGTTTCCACCCAACCGTAGGCGTAGCGACTCCCAGTGGATTTACCACTAGCCACCCCCAAGCTGAGACCACGATGCTCTGAGACTGCGTCTCTCTATCTGCCAGTGACTAGGAGTGAAGGTTGCAATCCTTCCTCTCTTCTATCACTCACTCTCCGTAATGCCAGAGTTCCCCTCGCGTCTGCCCTTTCAATCACCTCTGCCATACGCCTTATCCTCTCGCGAGGTTGTGTGTGGCGCGATTATTCTCGCACTGATCAAACATGACAGCTCTACGGATAGGCGGTTCACCTCCCCATCCCTCATTAAGCCATCAACCTTCCAGCCTACAAGGCATTAAATTTCAGGGCCAGCGAGCCGCTTTTGGTTCTCCGGGCCAGTGGAGTCCAAATACTGTATTTAATTCTCAGTGGAAGTTAATGCCACCTTTCCCAGTGCCTTCCATCGCCATCGTGGTCTCTTTTTCTACACATCCCCTCTCAGCAGTCCTGCAATAAATTCAGAATGTTAGTCAAATTCATTGACCTCTTCCTCAAGGTCCATTTACATCACATATTCACATTTATGTGTTTGCCATAGTTCTTGGCCAGTCCAGTTATATTTACAAGTTGGGGGAAACAGGGTGTTACAACAACACCTCCACTTTTTCCCGTATTTGCGTGGAAATGTATTTCAGTAAAGGATTCCCAGCTGAAGTTATTCTTACTGGTAAAAATTATTCATGGCCTTAGAAACTAGACCATGAGAAAGTTTCCTTGAGTTGCAGATCGTGTATTCAAATGGGCCATCTTGCAACCCATTATCCCAAAGGGTCTTGGAAGAATAGAAAGATTTGATAATCCACTTGGTGGGTGGGATCTAATGGTGACTGCCAAGTAATATCAAAGGAATGTGGATAGCCTCCTCAAGTCAATGAAAATACGTCTCAACCAGATCCTCCTCTTCATCCAACTCCACTATCTCAAGAATCGCGCTAAGAATCCATTCAGAAGCTAGAGAAAGAGGCATCTTCCCCTCAAGTCTTAGATGAGGGAATTTGAATCAACTCTTCTCTACAACCATCGGCTTGTTGGGAAGATCAGGCTGATGATGTTGAGGTATCAGATCCAGAAAAAATAGAAGCTCCAAATCAACAGAATTCAAGAATTGCAGGCACCACAAATTCTTCAACATCTGCAAAGGAAGTTTGGACAGTAGTTGGAAAGAAGAATAAATTGCATGTCACATCACAACCAATGGTAACACGAAGTCAATCCCGCAAGTCAGTCAAAAAGGCGATCTCTTCCCCAACAGGTTAATTTAGATGCAGTGTCTTTTCATTTTTATCCTCAAAGTATTTTTCTGAGTGTATTTAGTAAGGTTGTTCTATGTGAAGTTTTCATTTGAGTATTTGAAACAATCATCTATACCTTATAGTAATGGTTTAATTGAGGCCTCAAATTGAACCGAATCTTGAAAGACTTTTTAACTCAACAGTTTCGGTCGCGCCCTTTTTTGATAATACAAATCTCCCAATTTGTATTAAAAAAAATAAAAAAAACAACCACCAATAAAATCCCATTTTGGAATTTTATGTCAAAGTCTAATATTGTACCATACAAGATATGACATGGTATGGTAAGATGAACCCAAAAGAACATTAAATTGGATGGATTATTAAGATAAGGTTCACTACTCGTGCCTCTTTGTTGATGAACTTTTAGAGCTCATTCACCTTTGAGGATGGGGATTATTAGTCCATGTCGTAGGTGTAGAGGGACTCTAGCGATCGATAAATCGTTGAATTCATATTAGTTTGTCCTTTGACCACAAATATTTCCATATTATCTATTATTGGAACCAGGGAACTGAAAACATCAATTTTTATAATAAAAAAAGTGCCATCGTTGTCATGATCTGATTGGAGAAGGGATTAGAGGTCTTATTGTCAGCTTTGCTATTCCCAATGTTATATATGTTGGCATATCCAAAGCGTTTGATCGTATATGGTATTTTTGAATCATATATTTTGTTATGCATTCGTCGAAGGTGGATTAATGCTAGAATTAATTYGAATGTTTGGTTTAGCATTTTATGCTAGGTAAATTTATGGCAATGTTTGATATGGTGGCATATCCAAAGTTTTCCCTTCCAATACATTCTCTGGTGTTCGAACTATTGTTACTAAAAATATAAAAAAAATTATGGGATACGTTAGAGACCTGGCACATTGAATTTTTTTCTTAAATGTTTACAGTGCATTTCTGACAGATTTAAATGTTTACCTAACAGGCTTGGTAGTGTTGAATGGTTACTTAATCAGCTTGTTACCAGACATTTTCTTCCATTTTTTAAATTTATATGCTCCAATGGCATTGTTCGTTCAGCGGTCCATGCTTTTTTTTTTGCATGGCACTGATTTCTTATTTGCATGTTGTTGTTGTTCTTGCTTCCATGTTCGTGTTGTTGCAGTTTGCACGTTTGGGTTTCTGCAATCGCGCTTGGAACATCATCATTCCTGGGGGGTGGTTGTTGCTTGCTTCTTTCTTCATTGTATGTTGTTTATTGTTGGTTGATTCGACTTTGTAGAGATGTGGTCCTACGCCTACACTTGGTCCTTTTGGTGCTTCTTAGATGGGTTCTTATTTCATGCTTGTTCTTGTTTGCCCAGGGTTTGCAATGTTGGGATGATGCATTTGCGGTTGGATATCTGGTTACATTTATTTGCAGTGTCATTTGCATAGAATACTATTAAGTTAAAATAACAGACTAAATAATTGTAGGCGATGTAAATTGCATCTCTTACACATTGAAGCAGAGTTTGTTGGCCTCAAAATATATTTTATGGTTATATTTTGTCAGCCTCAAAATATATTTCATATTTATGAGAGTGCCTTTTGTTGTGTGGGAGATATACATATTCTCTCCCTTTTACTCTCCTGTTGTAAACTGTGGTTCACTCTATAGTTTCTCGTGTTTCTGTGGTCATCACGAGCGACCGTCGTTCGGTTGCATAGTTAGCCAGTTTTATGGGTGTGGCTTCACGAATAGGTTCTACCGAACTATAATAGGTCGTGTTCGGTGTACACATTAGCTTTCCTGAATTAGTTTTCTTTAAAAGAAGGCCTCCTCGACATAAGAGAATGCAATTTATGAAATTATAGGTTTCCTTGATAGCATAAGTTAATGATCGCGGGTTCTCGGGGTGGCGGGCTGAATATTGGGCTTTTGTTGTAATGTGCCCTGCAAATACCATGGAGAGTTCCGTAATCATTCTGATCGACCATCGTTCGGTTGCATACTTAGCCAGTTTTATGTACGCGGCTTCGCGGACAGGTTGTATCGAACCATGACAGGTCATGTTTGGTGTATACATTAGCATTCCCGAATTAGTTTTCTTTAAAAGAAGGGTTGTTGGACATAAGAGATTGAAATTTATCAAATTATAGGTTTCCTTGAGAGCATAAATTAAACATAGGAAATATGTAATTTTATAAAGTAGATATATAAAGCATGCACGGAGCCCTCATCCCATACTTCGCTAGTTTTTGCATCGCGGGTTCTCGGGGTAGCCGGCTGAAAATTGACAATCGGAGAGTTCTGCGATATACAAATTGACAATTGGACTTGTGGACTAATTGAATTTGAAGGGCCTCGTGTCCAAAAAAATTAACATTCTCAAAATAGTTTACGTAGATTTTACATACGGTTCTGGACAAAAAAAAATAGTAAGCATTTTTTGGATCGCGGGTTCTGGGGATGGCGACCTTGAAAATTTATTTTGTTGTTTTTGTCCTACAAATAGCATGGAGAGTTCTATGATATACAAATTGACAATCAGACTTGCGAACTATTTGAATTTCAAGGGCTCATGTGCAAAAAAAACTAGCATTGTCGAATTACTTTTCTTTAGGTACGTTTTACATACGCTCCTGCATAAAAATAGAAAAATAGTAGTAACGTCTATTACATAGGGATCCATCCCTGTTACCTTCAGCGCTTCCCAATAAACATTAAATATTCTTTCAAAATTCAGAACCGACTAGACAGGTTTGAAAAGATGGGCTTTAATAAATGGAAAGCTCGAGGACATCTCCCATTAAAATGAATAGAGAGGCGAATATTATGGGATCTGGTAATTTCTTTTTGTCTGCATTTCGAATTTGCGAACTTTTTTTTTTTTTTTTTGGCTTGTGCAGTTTTAGTTTTCTTAAAAGCTTCAGCATAGTTCATGAACGCGTCACCCACAGAGGCCTTGACGTCATGTCCCTCTTTAATATTGTGCATTTATAAAAGATGGGCTTTAATAACTGGAAATCTCGAGGACATCTCCCATTAAAATGAATAGATAGGCAACTATTATGGGATCTGGTAATTTCTTTTGCCTGCATTTTGAATTTGCAAAACTACTTCTTCTTCTTTTTTTTGCCTTGTGCACTTATAGTTTTCTTAAAAGCTTCAGCATAGTTCACAAGCGTGTCACCCACAGACGCCTTGACGTCATGTCCCTCTTTAATATTGTGCATATCTTAGATGTCAGATTTGAGAATTTGCTCGGATATGGGAATTTTAATACGTGTTGGTAGTCACTATTCAACGTACATATTCGAAAAGATTGGCATTAATAAGAGAAAATATCGAGAACATCTATCATCAAAACGAATCAACACAAAATCTACGGAAGATCATCCAGCGTTGCTTTTAAATACTTATTGTCATTTCTCTCTATCATCAAAGAGTTGCGCTTTAGGGTGCCTTCGTTCTAATGTTCCTGGTCATGGACATGTAAGACAACTTAGAGATGCGATTGAGGGGAAGATGAAAGAAGAGAGACTAGTTTTATGTGGCGTGAGATTTGAGTAAAAAAAAAACTCTGTTATACAAGAGAAACTTAGAGAGGACGAAAAAAAAAGAACAAGTATGTTCTGGTTGGTGTTCTCCCTGTATTTGATGCTTTGGTTGGTTGAAAATGCTGCTTGGAGATTTGTTTGTTGAACTTATTTGTTTTCTTGATGGGAATTGTAATGGATTTTGAGGTCACGTGAAAAATAGTTTTGTGTTTAAGTATATAGCTTCTTCCAACAACACAGATTTGGCAAGTGTATGGAATTGTATAGATCGCAGAAGAATTTGTCTTCCTCGGGGGCAACGCATTTACTGTCACTTGCAAAATGGTCTGTCATGTTCGTAAATGACATGGAATATTACTCCATTTTTGAATGTAACCAGAGGCGGGTAACATAAATTGTATGGGTGGATAAACGACATATTATCACTACAAAAGTTTCTATTTCATAGTTTTATGAGTTGCATGTGGGTCTGGTAGTCGGCTTGACAGAAAGGCATGTTCATTGTCAAATTTTGTTCGGTTTCCTCTGGATGTAGTTGCAGACTCCACATATTTGGAGTCACCTCCAAACATTCCATACCTTTATATGGGCCTCCATACCTCCACTGCTATGAGGAAAGATATATTGTTATGCCATCTGCAACATTTGATACACTTGCCACACCTGTGCTGGTGCGTTCTGTAGCATTTGATGCACTTGTCATACCTATGTTGCCCAAAGAAGTTATGTGCCTCAACAGATTTGCATTTTTCATCTGGGTTGGATGTTTCTTCCAATTTACTTTAATAAATCAAAGAAGCTCCACATACAAATCCTCAGGCAGGCTTCTCAACCAAACAAATGATCAAATACAGGGAAAATACCAGTCAAAGGAAAATTAATACTTGACAAAGAATGGAATGTTAAATAAGAAACCATTGCAAGCAGGCCATATCTAGAAGAGACAAGGTATTCAAAAAACTGGCATAGATGTACTTGGCAGCATCGATTAAGTACAAAACTGAAAATTGATATTCAACTCGTATTTTACGAATAAAGAATTTGAATGTGAAGAAAACTGTGAAGAAGCTTCATCAATGTACATATTTTTTATTGGTCGACGGAAGGCAAAATCGCAATCTTTGTCGCAAATAGCCTCAGCTGTATTTTGTAACCCATCTTATTTGAATATAGAATAATTTCGATTTATTTTTTAATACTATTTTCCAATTTTTGGTATTTTTTTTAATTGTATTTTGTACCTTATTCCCCTGTGTCATTAAACATGAAGGAAAATAATTTTTTTTCTGCTGCCCACTACTTCAATCTAAATAAAACCTGCTATGTTCTTTCTTTACATTTTACAATTAAGAATAATTTTTCATAGGCCATACTTATGTGGTGTCGGCCCTGTATTTAAAGAAAGAAATCGGAGGACCCATCCTGCTTCCATTCTTCGGGTTCCGTAAATAGAATGAATTAATGAGTTACAACAAGGGGGCTGAAATGTTGACGCAATGTTCCTGTGGAGTATGGTTGATATATTTCATCTTCTTCTATTTGATAATATCTGTGCATATATACTAATATCAGTACTATTGGAATAAATACAAAAAACTTCCTCTTCGGCAAAGCTTCGGCAATTATGTTTGTCTTTGCGGTATCAAACAACTATGTCCTCTATTCCATCGTATACATCTTGCAGCCTAAGAACTTCTGCAGTCTGCAATTTATGCTTTTATTACTTAAGTCACACCAAATTTTGATTCCATTAATATATATTATTATGAATACTATTCATATAAATATGAAAACTTTCTCCATTGATAGATACTAGTATGAATACTATTGAAATAGATATCAAAACTTTATCTTGGCCAATACTTAGCCAGTTATCTAGGCACCAGGCCCCAAGTTCACGGTACACTGTACCTATGTCCCCTGTTTTGACATACACATGTTGTAGCCAAACAACTTCAGTGATCTGTAGTTAATGCTTTTACTAGTGAGAACCCAACAGATGTTCGAAAACATTGCCATTAATAAATGGAAAAAAAAAAGGTTTTTTTGACTGTCAGATACTTATCTTCATCTACATCTGTATCTTCACATGATGAATCTGACCGACCGTTGTACCTTTCCATAGCTAGGCAATTTTATGGACGCGGTTGCCGGATCGACTATATACTTAGTGTTGTTTCTATGGTATCCGGTTCCAAATTTGGCGAGCTGACATGTATTCATATTGATCTATATCCTCGCACGAAGGNTTCACGGTACACTGTACCTATGTCCCCTGTTTTGACATACACATGTTGTAGCCAAACAACTTCAGTGATCTGTAGTTAATGCTTTTACTAGTGAGAACCCAACAGATGTTCGAAAACATTGCCATTAATAAATGGAAAAAAAAGGTTTTTTTGACTGTCAGATACTTATCTTCATCTACATCTGTATCTTCACATGATGAATCTGACCAACCGTTGTACCTTTCCATAGCTAGGCAATTTTATGGACGCGGTTGCCGGATCGACTATATACTTAGTGTTGTTTCTATGGTATCCGGTTCCAAATTTGGCGAGCTGACATGTATTCATATTGATCTATATCCTCGCACGAAGGATCCGACGGACCATTGTTCCTTTCCATACCTAGACAATTTTATGCCCACCGTTGTGGGGCCGGCGATTGCGAACCCAACTTCTTATCGTTCATCTATATACATGTTGCACTCAAAACATCTGTGATCTACAATTCCACCGCAGGTTCCTCGTATACATTAACTTTGTTCAAAGTATCTGTTGTTGCTTTCCATGCCGAACAACTTTGTGTATTTCTTGATATAAATCAACAATGTTCTTACTAGAGACAAGTGGACACAGTGGTACGAAAGACACTTCTATGATCTGCAATTTATGCCTTAACTGGTGAGAACTCAGCAAGGATTCGAAATAATTTGCATTAATAATCAAACACTAGATGTTTTTCTACGAGATACTTAGTTCTTTTTCCTTTCTCTTCCTCCCGTGTATTATATACAATTCCACTGTGAACTCCTCCACCCTTTTTCCCTTATTTTCTTCCCGTGTATTATGGGACTATAAAATATGGACCTGATATTTTATAGAACATGTACGAATTCTGCATTCCATAACTAGCGACACTTTGGATCATGGGTTCTCAGGCAGGCGGGCTCAAAATTGGGCCTCCATTGTTCTGTGGCCTACAAATAACACCCAGAGTTCCACCATATACAAATTTACAAGTGAACCTGCAGACTGGCTGACTCAACATTGCACTTATATTGTTCTGTGTCCTCCAAACAACGCTCCCACTTCTGTGATATAGAAATTGACACATCGAATTCATATTATGCATTCAAATGTTCAAAGCGATACAATTAGAAGGTCTGGGCCTCGCCTCCTCTACAGACACCTTCTCAACCTGTTTTGGATCCTCCTGTTGTCGGGTTCATGAAATATGCAACTCTAGCGTTGGTGGGTTGACATATCTTTATCTCCATCTATATAATCAGATGACGAATCCGACCGACCGCTGTTGCTTTTGATACTTGGCCAATTTTATGTCCACGATTGTTGGGTTTCCACCAATTTCATCTCCATATATATCCTCTCATGACGAATTGAACCGCCCGTTGTTCCTTTTCATACTTGGTGAATTTTACACCCGTTGTTGCCAAGTTGGCGTAATTGAACTCTGTTTCTTTTTGTTCCATTATATACATCTTCCTCTCAAAAACATTGTGATCTACAATTTGACTGTTAACTACTCCATCCTTTTTCCCTTTTTTTATTCCCTTGTATTATGGGACTATAAAGTATGGACATGATATATTAGAGAATGTACGAATTCCACATTCCATACCTAGCGACATTTTTTATCGCGGATTCTCGGGCGGGCGGGCTCAAAATTGGGCCTCCATTGTTGCATGTGTTACAAATGGCACCCACCATTC
This sequence comes from Picea sitchensis, assembly GCA_010110895.2. Classification (NCBI taxonomy): domain Eukaryota; kingdom Viridiplantae; phylum Streptophyta; class Pinopsida; order Pinales; family Pinaceae; genus Picea; species Picea sitchensis. The sequence continues at coordinate 27,784 of SNQJ01S0105516.1, forward strand.
CACGATATACAAATTGACAAGAGGACCTACGGACTGGCTGACTCAACATTGCACTTCTATTGTTCCATGTCCTCCAAACAACACTTCTTGTTCCACAATATGCAAATTCACACATAGAATGTAGGGCTGGTGGGGTGGAGATTGCCATTGTTTACGGATGTTATTCCCTATGAAGTATCTAACAGAATCTAAAAAATTATTTTCAATACTAAATTAGCTCTTAGGAGTGACAACTGGACACAAAGGTACAAAATAGGTGGCATCGCACCCTGTGCAATATACACATTGACTACCTATTTTGTACCTGTTTTTTTTCCCTTCTTGTGACCTTCGTACTTTCTTACTATGCAATTAGAAACCTTTCATGCTAATAGCTAACCATGTAGAAACCGTCAACATTGTCATTAATGCGTGAAACGCTCGAGGAGATCTCCCATTATTACTCATTAAACCAAGATGTGCAGATAGTTATTTTGTCCCTTCTGATTATTCATCTCAAACACACATCGTCGTGTTGGGCCGCTCAAGAAATCTACAATGCTTAATCGCTCATTGTGATATCTGCCATGTTCGCAGTTCTATGTATGCAATTACTAGTGTTTAATGTTAACAACACATCATGCAACAACCGTCCAAATTGTCATTAATCAACGAAAGTCTCGAGGACATATCCCATTGACACGCTTTGGACCAAAATTTGCATAGGGTTATATTATCCCTTCCAACTTTTCATTTCATTCATCATCTAGAACAAACAAATGTTCTTGTACACTTATGGCAACAGGTCGACAACAGTTTTGTGGAGATACATTAAATATACTCGCACACGAGGACCAGAACTTCCAGTGGTCCAGGGCATACTCTTACTATTCATCCCATTCTGCACAGAACGAAGTGATTTGGACCTCTGGAATTGCTCGTCCAGGCTGTGTCCCTGAGGTTTTTGACTGTAAGGAGGTGGTCTCTTGGTGCGTCAAAAAATATAATCCAGGCCAAAGAGTTATTCCACTGCGCGACCATTCTCCTGTTTCTTTGTCACCTCAGGTCTTTCGCGAGATGTTAAAGTTGTCAAAGCCAACATTGACGTTCAGAGGACAAGACTGCAAGTAGTTTCTAGACAAACACCATAACAGGTTGGACATATTAGCTGAATTCCTTGAAGACCCGACAATAGTTCCTAAAGATATCACAAGGTTGCAGGTAAGTTCCTTTAGAAATCCATTCTGGGAAATTGCTTGGTTGTTTACAAGAATAACGTGGCAGGCATCCACAATGAGAATTTCCCATATAATTATTTATATTTTGTATTTCACAGTCAAGGAACAATACATTTTCGATTGGGGGAAGCTAATTTCCATTAAGATATGTTCCCAGTTGTCAAGATTCATAGAATCGAATAAATTTTATATGTCATCCTAATTGATTTTTGCAATTGTGTATTGTTGCTCGTTTCCAAAACTTTCTCTTTCCAATAAAATAGACTGTGGATTCGACCCAATAACATTCTGGCACGAGGCCCTATGGAGGAACAATGCCTCCCATTGTTTTTATGAAGTTTTTAATGGCTTTGTCTCAGTTTTCAAAGATTTATTGTTAGGCAAGGATGCTCCACGGATGTCTAGCCAGGCAACCAAGTTTTTGAACAGGAAGGGAACACTTGAGCAAGAGGAAAATCATAGTGTCCTCATGGTCTTTGGCTCTAAGGAAAATCCTGCCTTCCTTTCATGCCACATCACGAACAAGATGTTTGTTGCGTAAATAGCAAGGCAATACAACCACTGGTTGCATTTTTTCCATGACAAGAAAAAAAAATAGTTCATTCCTCTGCCCTTGAAAGTCAGAGACTTCGTGTGCAAAAACATCAACAATATTGAGGAGTTTTCCGCCCATTTCAAGAAATTAAACCTAACGTACGCTGAAAGGATAAAAGGATTTGACCCTAATGGAATTTTTTGAGAACATTTGTTGGGTGTGGGATTTAACACCTCTTTTATCCATAGACACCTAACCTAAGACAGGGACAGTGTTGACAACAATCCTGCTTGTGTTGATTGTGACGTAGAGACATTGAAAAGTGTGACTGGATTGTACAGACAACATGGAAAAGTATCCGGTGAGAAGAGTACCTATTCGCCTGCCAGCACTCCCAAGAGAACGACATCACGGAGCATCGCTTCGACGTTCCACCCCAGTAAGAAAGAAACCCAGAAATCTTCGAACGGAGGAGGAGATAAGAACCCTACTCGCATAAATATTGATAGTTATCACAAAATTCCACTGGCGAAGAAGAGAAAAAACAATGCAGGGCAGGTGGAGGAACCCGAAATTGAAAGTGGAAAACTACAACTTGAAATTGAAGTTGAGCACATGCAGAAAATTGGATCATCCGCAGTGGAAATATCTGAGACCAACTTTTTTGACATAGATGAATCCTTCGTAATCCAGAGCATTATTTTTTACAGCCACTCTAAAAGTATGTTCATTGAAAAGAGAGATGTAACAAACAGGAAAGGCAAATCTCACATAGAGATTAACTTTAGCGAAATGTTGACGTCCCAAATCTGTTCATTTCACCAGGTAACCGATGAAATTATTTGTGATTCCATTGGAGGAATTGAGACGGAAAATGCCAATCTGAAACACCACCTCAATGAATTTGAGTAGGCTTTCATTGCAACCCAAGAATTTTCCAGTCCTTTGGCAAAAATCATGCCTGCTACCACTGCAGCGAAGATGAAAGTATCCTCTACCCTCCTTGCATGCTCTAGAGCCCTTGTAGAGAATAACATCAACAAAAAAATGCAGCTAGTTACTGAAGCCTGGGAAACATCGCAAAATTTAGTTTCCTTTGGAAAGAAAGCCAATGCTTTGCTGCAACATTTGGAGGTGAATTTAAAAAGTGAATAGTTTTTCTCTCATTAGGTACTAGCACCTTTTGTCGATTATGTCGTCAACACATTGAAATTGAAAAGAAGACAGGAGAAACTCCCCTCCCCAAAGAGAACCAAAAAAGTGAAAGCATGCTGGAAAAAGAAAGTTGACAACCTGGAGCTCATTGTCAAATCATGTAAACAAGTCATATCAGAAAAGGAACATTTATTCACAAGCCTGCTCCAGATGGACATAGCGGGAACTACCAATGAAGTTCAAGATCGTAACTTTATTCTCAAATCCTTGTCGATCACCAAAGAAGCCTTCCAGAAACAAGTTGATATTTTAAAGGGGTTGTCTTTCGAAAAGTTTTACAGCATACTTGAACATCTTCTAGATGAACATGAGCGTTGGGTACTAGACTATGCCTCACACAATGAAGAAATTGAACAGAGTTTGCATAGTATTTCAATGGATCTAAGGAAATTAGAAAATGACCTTTACGACATAGAAATCCAGGAAAAAATCAACACGACCCCCATGAAAATCTACATCGAAGAATGGTTCCAACAGAGAATGGACAACCTTGTCCAGGAAGGGCTACAATCGGTCAACAAGACTCTACTGACCATGGACGACAACAACAAAAACTCATCGGCTTCATAGTAAGTCTATACTAGCATCTTGTTTTCTTTATCAATCCAGTTTAACTCTATGTTGTCATATTCTTTTCTTTATCAATCCACTTATGACCTCTTTATATAGAAAACTATAACCGAAGACTCATAACTTCCAATTTCTTCTTTTCAGGTCTTCCTCTCTATCATCGCGCACTTCTTGTACTTATTTATTTTTATGGTCTGTGGGAGCCCCAATCCCATTCTATATGACAAACACATTTAAATTTCCAGAAACATGTAACAGACATTATTAATTTTTTATAAATTCCAAAGAAAATTGATTCGACAATGCCATTATTGTATACTAAATTTTGGGTTTCCATGAACCTTTCTTGTTTGTTCCAAAGAAAACTAATTTGGATCTGCTACATTTCTTATGTCCTCTTGTATGCTAATTTTTTTGTCTTGAACCATGTTCTTACTATTCTATTGTATGTTTTTAAATGTTCATGTAATTTCCAGAGATATGTAACAGACATTATTTATTTTATAATAAGTTTCTATAGTTCGCAAGTCTGTTTGTCAATTTGTATATTGCGGAACTCTCGCTACCCATTTTTGAGCCCGAGAACCCGTGATCCAAAAACTGCCTAAGTATGGAATGAGGACTCCGTTCATGCTCTATAAAACATGTGCAAAGAAAACTAATTCAACAATTCTATATTTTTTTTGTCCAAGAAAAGCCTTAGTTTTAAAGCAAACTAATTCGGGAATGCTAAAATTTTTTTGTGTTTTTCTCCACGAATCTATGTAACAGACGTTATTACTATTCTATCATATGATTTTAAATGTTCATGTCATTTACAGAGATATGTAACAGACATTATTATTTTTTGGTAAATTTCTATAGTCTGCAACTCCGCGTTTGATTTTGTATATCGCGGAACTGTCGGTCCTATTTATAGCGCATAGAACATCTAAGTCCCAATTTTAAGCCCGCCATCCCAAGAACCTGCGATCCAAAAACTCCCTAAGTATGGAATGAGAGCTCCGTGCATGCTCTATAAAACATGTGCAAAGAAAACTAATTCGACAATGTTATATTTTTTTTGTCCAAGAAAAGCCTTAGTTTTAAAGAAAACTAATTCGGGAATGCTAAAAAAAATTTGCGTTTTTTCTCCACAAACCTATGTAACAAACGTTATTACTATTCTATCATATGTTTTTAAATGTTCATGTCATTTCCAGAGATATGTAACAGACATTATTAATTTTTGGTAAATTTCTATAGTCCGCAACTCCGCGTTTGATTTTGTATATCGCGGAATTGTCGGTCCTATTTGTAGCGCACGGAACATCTGAGTCCCAATTTTAAGTCCACCAGCCCAAGAACCCACGATCCAAAAACTAGCTAAGTATGCAATGAGGGCTTCATGCATGCTCTATAAAATCTCATCTCCATATTTTATAAAAATACAAATTTCATATGTATAGAATTAAATATCTACTTTATAAAAGTACATATTTTGTATGTACTTTTATATATTTCTCTTAAATTTCTATAGTCCACAACTCCACTTCTCAATTTGTGTATCACAGAATTGTTGATGCTATTTGTAGGGCACGGAACATCAGAGGCCCAGTTTTGACCCGCCAGCCCGAGTCCAAGAACCTATAATTTCATAAATTTCAATTTCTTTTGTGTCTAGGAGTCCTTGTTTTAAAGATAACTAATTTGGTAATGCTATTTTTTTTGTGTCCAACAACCTTTCAAATGTTGATAATTTTGTATATTTTTCAAGAAGAAGTAATTCGGGAATACTATGTTTCGCATGCAAACCACATGTATTTCAACTTTCTAGCCACGTCTCTGTATTAAGTCGCATTTACTCCCATCGCAACTTGGCAGAGACTTTGCTGTCATGCAGCACTTGTTTGAAGTGTAGCTTGGATGAGATTGTATTTGATATGAGAAAAAGTGAAAAAAGCTTAATAATATATTTTTTTAAATATTCAATTTCGATTTTCCATAAGAATGTGAATTTTGAATAAACCTTGTTAAGTGTTGAAAAACATAATTGTAAGTGAGTAAATTATAAAAATAAAAAAAATATACACATCCCTTAAATTATAATAAAAAAATAAATATATAACTAGTTTTAAATTAAGTTTTTGTTTTTACACTAATTTAGATTTATTTTAATTTCTAATTTATCATGTATCAAAGATACAATCTATGTAACCTTTTTGAAAATGCAAAAAACTTAAAGAAATATTTGCATCTCATGAAATTTAATGTATTTGAATACTTATAAATCAAAAAAAAATTGATACCTTTAAATACTGAAATTTAACTAATATTTGATAACTATAAAGTTAAAATAAATCTAAGCTAATTTTTATTTATGAAAGAATTAACACAGCCAAATAGATTAGCTCACTTTGAATGAATTTTTCCACATGTTATAAAAAAAAATCTCATAATAATGAACTTTAAATTATCTTCCCACTCTAACAGTAAAATAAAATTTTAAAAAGCCACCCAATCTTTTTTATCAGTAATAGTCAAAATCAAATTTGGATGTTGCGAAGACATCCTATCGACCGGATTGAAAAGTTTCATCTACTTAAACGGTCATACCACCCGCCTTCACTAAGACGAAACACCAACGTGTTGCAACGACATCATGTTGACATCGCAACGAAGAAAGCAAAAAGCAAGAGATTTAACTCATGAAAACCAAAATCTAGGAAAGTCTCTTTCCAACTTTTTTACCATAAAAACAAACAATTAATTTTTTTTATCAATTTTCTTATATATATAACTTCTATGTTGCACGAGTCCGAACCGTGGCGAACCGTGGGAAGAAGTTTTCCTGAAATTTATAAGAAACTTGAATTTGGGAGCAGTGATAATATATATTAAAAAAATATAAAAATTATTTTAGATTACAATGATACTTTAGATTATAATGTATAAAGATATTGATACATTTTAAATTTTATTTCAATAAAATTGAAGTTGAATAGAGGACAATGTTTCTCCTATTGCAACAACTACAATATTAAAATTACTAATTTAATTCGTGCTAATAATTATATGAATATATTTAACACAATAATGAAACTTTAATATCCATAAATATTCCATTAGAAAATGAGAAACAAAATTGGAAATACATATATACAATTTTAACATCTTTTTAAAATTAAACTTTACATATATAAACTTTAAACATCTTTGTAAATTTGAAGCATTATTCTTTTTTTATTGAAAAAAACAAAATGGTACTACTATTCTAATATAAAAATACAATAAAAGTCAATGATATGGTTGATTGATATCAACTACAGAGTGGAGAAAATGCTTGTCGTGGATAGGGTATTGATTATTCGACTTTCATGTTTAGTTTGGGCTTGAAGGAAAACATGAATGCATTAAAAGTTTTTCATATCCACAACTATAAAGTGAGTATTATTAAGTTTTTTTACTTACTAATTTTTGAAATAATATTTACCTGTAGTTTAGTCTTAGTTTTATAGTGATATTTTGAATAAATATAATGAAAATATTTGTAATAAGAGATAAATATATTTACATTTTAATTTAATATAATTCTAATTTAAAGCTCTTCTTTTAGGACATTGGTTCCCAAGCTCCCATTTCTTTGATGTTGAAGCTCCCAAAAAGCTCCCAAGTTCCCAAAAGAGTTCTCAACCAATTGGGGACGTTAGCTTGGGAACTAGATGTTGAAAATTCCTGGAGCAGTTCCCTGCAACTATAAAACTCCCATAACAAGATTTTTGTAAATTTTCTTTGAAACTATCTTTATTATTGTCGAAATATGTTAATATTAAGTGAACTAAAAAGTATTTAATATTATTAGAAAATGTTAATTGCATTTATATTCTCATAAATAATAATAATAATAATCTAATTTTAAGGTCATGGCCAAGCCATACATCAAATTGGTGTATGAGACCTCCTTGTTTGTGGGACAAGGGACCCCTTCAGCACACACATTTGACCCGTGTAGACATTTCACTGCTAAAGTCTATGAGGTATACATACCCTACCCACCTCAAACATGAGAACCTAATTTTCTAATAACCAATTATTAATAATTTATCTAATCATATATTCTATGTGGAGTAATTTAATAGCGTGGTGGTTAGTTCGAGTGGTTGAGTGTTATTAATTGGAAATAAGAGGTCTTGGGGTCAAGTCCATGGATCAACTATATGTGATATGCTAATGACCGACGTCCCTACTGGGTCAAGTGTACTATAGTTTATGATGATGGTTTACCCCAGTTACCACCTGTCAATAGTGGTCAAGTCTCTAAGGGTCTCTCGTGCATGGTTACATGGGGAAAAAAGTAAGTTAATAAATGGACAAATTCAACCTTTTTCTAGTCAAAATTATTCCTCAAATCCAATATGAATTTTATTGGAAGTTATAGTTACACATGATTCATGGGAACTTTAACCATGGAACCTCGTGTTAGGGATTTTAGCCCATTTTAGAAAAAAACAGATTGTCAAAATTTCCAAAGAGAAAGACTAGATCAGGGCATAACTTTGTTTCTCTAGAAAAAATGGATTCCCTATAAAGGTGGAATTTTTCCACTTGTTGACTTACTCCTATTATATAATGTAACATGAATTAATAAATAATACATTATCATAGACTACAATAATTTTAAATAACCTATTAATAATAATATAATAATATAATAATATATTTGTAATAAAATATGGTAGCAGGACCCTGGATTGGGTGTTAGTGCGCTCCACATGTCCATCAAGGAACTTTGTGCCTGCCACCTTATCTCAACCCACGTGATGACACTTGTTACTCCCTTATGCATGTAATACCTCCTTATGACTGCTGCAAACATCCATTTCACTGCGCTCTCAATTAAATTCTCCAGTGCGCTCAGAGTTGGCCTCCTGTCATGGCTAGGCATTGGTACAATGTCCGCTCCTCCTGTGCTCGTGCACCTTTACTCTCCTTCATTCTTCTTATGGTGATGCCCATCCCCCTAGTTGGCTTCTATCACCTCGACTTCCAACGAATTTTTCTCTCAGTCGCCCTCTCTGGTGCTTACCTGGTTCTTTCTGTTCGATTCTCCTCCTCTACCTCTCATTAGTTAGGCTATGCATCGCTTGCAAGGGAAGCCAAAGAGAGGTGCCCTCTGGTACCAGAACCGAGCGGCCATGGCCATCAGGCACCCTCCCTCCTTCGCTCCCTCGCACAGCTCCTCGCCTCCATCCTCAATTCATTCCTCACTAGACCAAGTTGGCCTTCCACCTCTGTCCTCGCCGTGGACTTTCCGCATCAAATGGTTTGATCTCCAAGGGAACTCTCTCGACTTCGCTCCTGGACTGCTTCCTGACCTGGCCTCGACCTTGCAGTTAGTGTTGGCATGTCCCTCTAGTCCACCACCCTTCGCTCCTTGGTCACCCCCGTCGCCAGCCTATGTTCCTTTACTTGAAAATTGTAACATGCACTCGAAATAAATTCAATTGGAGGTGTCCCATAACTAGGTCCAGCTCCAGTAGGAATGTGTTTCATCCCTGGGTCTCCGGGATTCAATTCCAGTTCTCCAGGACTTGGTCTTCGTGGTCCTGAAGGAGCTTGATGATCTATGTTTTAGAATGGAACACTTGGACTGGCGAGCAAAGAAAATTGAATCTCTACTCTTGACTCTTCTTCGTTCCCTGCATCCTCCAGACTCAGGCATCAACACCCCCGCATCTCCAGGGGTAGTTTTTGTTCCAGAATTCCAGGGGGACGATGAACACGGTGTGGTTGAAGGTGCATAGGTGACTGAGGAAAAGCACAACACCATGCATGGCACATGCACAGCGGAAGTCGATGGCATGCACGCCCACCAGAAACCATGATAGTCGGCAGGTGTACAGGTGTCAACATGCATGCTTTCTTTTGAAAATTGTCAGTTGTTTCTGGAATGTTCTGTTTAGGTTGTTGGAGTTTAGTAATGTCTATTTTTTTATTTTGTTAGTCGATAAGCGTTGCCTGGGTCATTGTACCATATTTTTTTATATACAGTTGGAATGCATGGATAGGCCGAATCGATTTCCCCATGGAGTGATTCAGGAAAATATGTCTAATTTTCACTAGTCTATCTAGTCTGTCTGTCTGTCTAAGTTGGTTTCCCTTCGAGGCAACTAAGCACTCCAGAAACTTGATCTCAGGACAATACTTAATTTTTTTTCATGACAGGTAATATATAGCTCTTACTTACAAAAAAAAATAGGGTAGCAGGTGTGAGGGGTCACCTTCGATCCCAGAAAAAGATTCTAATAACCACACAAACATGTTGGTGCTCCTTCAAGGATTAAAAATTATAAGATCAAGAGGGATCAAGAATCTCATTATAATAGGGGACTCGTCACTTATAATCAAACATATAAAAAAATCGTTGATCTCTAAATATATTAACCTAGCCAAGGTCTATATAATTTAAAGGGTATCAAGGAGCTTCGTAAATATAGAAKACTTCCAAGTTTTGAGGGATTTCAATAATCGAGCAGMTCAATTGGAAACTAAGTAGTTTCACTTGTTGAGATATCAATAAGAATAAATGGGGTGATCACAAGCTTTTCCCATACCCCCTAGAACCATAATTTTTAGCTCATCATCAAAGGAAATATATAGTTCTTCAATGKTGGATGTAAGGTGAGACATGTGGTGGAGCGATTTTCAAGAGAAGGGCTAGGAACTTAAGCCCCCCTTACCTCTAGTACCTCCTCCTTACTTCAACAAGTTTGCAATGATGGCTCATAAAATGATTAATATGTGTGGGTGCAATGTTAGTGGGATCATTTGGGATTGTTTGGCTTTGCTCCTTTGGAAATGCTCTGACTTTGATTCTTTTTGTGAATCCAAGGGACTCACTCTTAGTATTATGGCATTTTTCTATTGGGCTGAACAGGGTTCCATTATCCATTTTTTTCTAATTGAACTCCTCAACTTCAGGGATTGTTAAAGTTTTGGGTTCTATTTCTTTATATCTTCATAGGTCCTAATAAGTAGTTAATATTAGGATCATTTTCCCTTTCAGCGAGGAAGGGATGGCATCAATTAATGATGGTAAGTCGTAGTCATTTTGGGTGTTGTTTCTTGTGTGAATTGTTTGACTTATGTTGTGCATAGAGGCGAAGCATTTGTCTCCTTGTAGACATGCAAGTAGTTATCTTTCAATTTAGTCATAGAATGGTTAGCCAAATTTAAGTTTGGTACGCTAAGTATGTATAAATTTTAGAGGTTGTGGGCCATCATAGTAGGTATATTGAAAAATTGGAAGCATAGTGTAATATGTTGTATGAACTAGTCTTGGGTCTTATTAGGAGCTCTTTTTCCTTTGTCTCTATCCAAAGGCATCAATTAGGGGTTGTTCTTGTTGTGGCTAAAGATAAGGAGACTGTCTAGCAAGAACTTGGATATTTGGAGATGGAAGATGTTGAATTGGTATACCAATTATATGTAGACATCAAGTAGGAAACTCTTAGTGGGAGTTCCATTTTTTAACATATACATATATACAAGTTTTTCAATTTAGCACTTAAATAAGGTTTTCCTAAACCCTCGATACAAAACCTTATCGTTCTTATTTTTAAAAGTGGGATTACAAATATTCCCTATAATTATAGGATCCTTATGATTAGTCATATTTTAGTTAAGTTGTACGGAATTATTTTGGAAAATAAGTTTATCTTATGACTAAAAAGCCACAAAAAAAGAGTTAAAGGAAAGGTCAGATTTATGAGATATCATTCAACTATGGACTACCTTGTTAGAATTAGGGTCATTGAGGATGGATGTCAATAATAAAACAAATCTCCTATGTTATTTCATTGACTTTAGAAAATATTTTGACACAGTGCCCAGGATAAACCTTTGGGATAGGTTGGAAGACATAAAAGTGTCTTTTGAGTTGAGGGCTACTGCAAGAGGGTTGTATGAGAATGTTATTTCCACATTTAGGAACACTGAGAGATAGTCAAAAAAAATTAATTGCAATACTGAAATAAAGCAAGGTTGTCCCTTGTCCCCTACCCTACTTGGCATATACATTGACAAATTAGAAGATTGTTTGGAAGAAGCAAGTTGTGTCGGTCCAACTCTCACTAGTATAGTCATCATTCTTCTTCTTTAAGTTGATGATATTGTTCTTATGGTGAGGAGTCCCCATGATCTTGGAAAATAATGAATAATCCTCAAGGATTTATACTCCAATATGGGTATGATTGTTAATACTAACAAAACAAAAGTCACAATAATTAAATCCAATAAGATCACCTACGATACTTTCATATATTACAACGGAAGTGCCTTTGTACACATATCTCGTAATTGATACTCACCACAAGCTCAACTACAATTATGACATTGAGAAAAGGATAAATGGAGGGTGGCAAGCTTATTATGGGCTTGAAAAAAATTGTAAATGAGCATATCTTTGGATATGGGATAAGAAAAAACTCCTCTTTGATACTCTCATTACCCTTGTTACTCTATATGGATGTGAAGTTTGGGGATGCAATATCTCTAGAGAGTCATGGAGAAAGATAGAGTCGATCCAAAAGAATTTTATAACCTATAGTTTCAAAATTAAAGGAAATACACYCTATCCCATCCTCCTCACAAAAACAAGTATTTCCCCCATTGAGAGCACAACTATGACTAGATACCTATTGTACAAGAACAAGTTAAACAACATGTAAGACAAGAGGTTTCCTAAAATTGATTCAAACTCCAACCAAAACCACMTTTGGCTCAAGTGGGGATGGCATGATGATGCCCAATCTTGGCTAAACCATTGAGGAATAAAGGAAGAGATCATATTGTAGAATAAGGATATATTAAAATTATTGTTACATCAAATTTTAAGGAGAAAATGTGATGTGAAAAAGAGTTAGAGAGAAAAATAAAATTAAGATATTATAAGGAGGTACTCAACCTTAACCTAGAAAATAAATAAATAAATATCTCTTTTTTTCTACAAGTGTAAATAAAAAAGCGAGCATTGGTAAAATAAGAACAAATTATCATGAGATCCATAGTGAAACTGGGCTTTGGTCAATTTCCAAAACATTGTGGGATGAAAGAGTCTGTCATCTTTGTGACACTAAGAAGGTTGAAGATGAAAAACATTTTCTCTTATAATGTCTAACATATACCCACATTAGATCTCAATTTCAAAAGATTTGTCATACTACAAACCTTCAGAACCTTTTAACTCAACAAAACTATGGTGATCTTGTAATGCTTCTCATAATGTTTTCCGAGCATAGAAATAAAATTCTAAAGAATTCCAAGTAATCTCTTACCTTCTTAAAGTCAGATAAACCAATTTGTTCTCAATGAGCGTTCATCATCATCATCATCATCATCATCATCATCATCATCATAT
>SNQJ01S0105517.1:0-19853 GCA_010110895.2 Picea sitchensis
CACTTATTTCCTACACAGATGCAAATTGGGCAGGTTGTATTGATGACCAATGAAGCACCAGTGGAGAAACATTCTACTTAGGTGAGTGTTTGGTATCATGTTTAAGCAAAAAACAATTATCAATATCTCTATCTACATCCGAGGCAGAGTATATTGCAGCAACAACATGTTGTACACAGGTTCTTTGGATGAAACAAACTTTGATAGATATACAAGTTGAGTATGATGAGCCCATTCCAATATATTGTGATAATACAAGTGACATTAGTATCTCAAAAACCCTGGTGATGCACTCCAAGAAAAAGCAAATTCCAATCAAGTATCACTTTCTACGGGAACAGGTTGCAGAAAAGAACATCAGAGTTGAGTACGTGGGCACAAAAGAACAAGTGGCAGACATCTTTACAAAATCACTTCCACGGGAAGCTTTTGAATATCTTCGCCAAAGACTTGGAGTTATTTATACTCCAAAATGAATGTTTTTTGAATGCTTATCTTATATGTCTTAGATGTACACGAGGAAGCACCATAAGAGGACAGTTTATTCAGGGGGAGCAGCCCTAGATGGAAAGATACCTTTGCCATTGATGACAAAGGGGCAAAGATTTATCAGATGCAGCAGATAGAGGCATGGTTTCAGGGGAAGAAGATTTATCAGATATAGAGAACAGAGGCATGGTTATAGGGGGAGCATGAGTGATATGATTTCAATATTTCATTAGAGTGTTTTCATCAATACTAAAGGGGGAGATTGTTGATTAAGGTTGGTTGTCATTGATGTCAACCTTTGAAGAAAACCCCGTAGCACAAAGGTTTGGGTAATGGACCCAATATTGTTTGATTTAAATATGACTCATTATTGTTTTTTCATGGTTAATAAAAAGTAAATATGGATGAACTCCAAAGTGGTCCCCTTATGGTGAAATCCCTCATGGGAAGACACTTTGCAGAGTAAGAGAACCCATGCTTAATTGTGGAATAATGAGATGAAAGACAATGAATTTGTCAGAGAAACTATCCTATATGGATAGTTCTTGTCATTCCATTTTCAGTGGTATGTGGAACGTAACATAACTCCTCATGGTTAGAGAGTTATGGCCATGAGAAGTTGGAGACCCCAAGTTTGGGTAATGGACCCAAGTTTGTTTTATGGGTAATGGTATGAGTTATGATATATTTTCAAATAATACTATTCTATATGGATATTACATTTCATTCCATTTATTTTGTTATTTGGAATGTCACATAACTCCTCATAGTTTGAGAGTTATGGCCTTACGAAGTTGGAGGACCCTCATATGTCATCTAGAAGCCCCAAAAGGTCAAAGTAGTCAAAGTGGTTTAAGAAATTTGTAAAGGATAAATAATAAACTGAAGTGATGAGTGTATTATAATTCAAATTGAATATAAAATAAATTATTCAATAATAATTTTAATGGATAAATTAGAAGTGAGTTAACCCTAAAATAAGGAAAGTCGACCAAGTGACTTAGAAGATGTTTTTAAGGAAGCTACTTGGAGAGTATAAATAAGAGGCAAGGCTCTCTCATTTAGCACAAACTTGAGCACATTGAATATATATATATGTGTTTTAGGTAACCAAGTATATCTAAACCAAAATTCTGAGTGAAGGCAAAGAAAAGAAGGCCGAAATGCAAGGAAGGATAAATTCTTTTGATGGTGCTTTCTAAGGTATGTTATTTATAGGTCATCTCACCATTTTCTCTATAACGTTTTTTCTATAGTGATTCAGAATGTGAAATTGCTATTCCATTGAGAAAACATATCCAAGTATATGTGGTAAAAAATTCAGCGTGTGGGTCATTGTATTTTGGGAGTTACACTTTGTGGAAAATAGGGTTTGTGGCTAGTCCTGAAACTAGTCAAAAACAGGTGTTTCGGGTAAAAACATCATAACTTCTTTGTAACATATCCAAATTAAGTGAGACCAAATTTTTTTATTAGGGTACCATATGTAGTATTCTGTGTAGCATTTTAGATCAATTCAACAAATATTTCGTGTGGGGTACGCTCTACAAGGTCGCTCTCTAGAATAAGCCATAATTAAGCAAGGTATGTCATTTTTGCTATAACTCCTTTTCTGATAGGTTTCAAGTAGTAACACTTGGAGGAATTGCATAAAACACACTGAAGAACATTGTGTATCAATTTCATATCTTTATACATTATAGGTACAAAGTTATGATTACTTCAAGTTAGGGTTGTTGACTAATCCAAAACTAGGCATGTGAGACTAAAGAAAAGTTTTATGAAAATGCTAGTCTCTTGTTGTTAAAGTTAAGGAAGGTTTGAAGGAATGTGATCATATAAACCAGGTCTATTACAGAGATACAAATCATATTTGTATGATGAAATTGATGAGGGCTTTTGGTTGAGATACATGTTGAGTACATGGTTGAGACAAGTAGTTGATGAGTTGGCACATACATGAGGTGTATATTTGATGATGTTGGTGCATATTGATGAGTCATAGTTTATGAGTGGTTGACACATGATTGGTACATACTTTGTACATGGTTGGATGCACTTGTTTATGGTACAGGTTGATTACAGGTTGTTTGGTATAGGTTGGTGCATGGTTGATGCACTTTTTTATGCTACAGGTTGATTACAGGTTGTTTGGTACAGGTTGGTGCATGGTTGATTCACTTGTTTATGGTACAGGTTGATTATAGGTTGAGTTACAGGTTGATGCATGGTTTAGATTTATTGGTGTAGTTTTACAGTGGTATATCTCACAATGACAGGTTGACAATAGTTCCATCATTCTACTTCTACTTCAGGGTGGTAGGAGGGGGCAAGGACAGGTGGTTGTAGCCACCTTCCAGTTGTAGTCAGAGAACATAGGGGATTGTAGCCTCGTTATGGTTGTAGCTAGAGAATTGGGGAGTTGGAGCTTCCCTCAGGTTGTAGCCTGAGAAACTAGGGGGTTGGAGCCTCCTTCCAGTTGTAGCTGGAAAACAAAGGAAGTTGGTGCTTCCAATGAATGCAATTCTTCAAGACATATAAGAAAAATCATTCTTTGGTTTTCTCCCGATTTGGGTTTCCACGTAAAACACTGGTGTACTGTGTATGTGTATGATTGTTCATTTGTTCATTTCTTATTTACTTTGTAGTTATTGGATTATAATGCTACATTGATATAACACTTGGATTATATGGTTAAAATTGATTAAAATTATTTATTATTGATTCACCCCCCCTCTTAGTAATCCAACAGATGCAAGTCTCCACGATATCTATCTTTGATACCATATTAATGAATGAGAGTGTAGAAGAGAAAATAAAAAGAGGAAAAAACAAACTACTGTTCCAATTTCTACAATTTCTAATGGAGATGCATAACCTTATAATTTGTCTTTTCTCATATGCGGTATCCATTAAGATTCATTATGAAGGTGCAAGTCCCCACGGTATCTATCTCTAATACCATATTAATGAATGAGAGTGTAGAAGAGAAAATAAAAGGAGGAAAAAACAAACTACAAAAATAAATTTTTAAAAAATAGGGAAGACCACTTGTTTGTTGTACACTTAAAAAATAGGGAAGACCACTTGTTTGTTGTATATAAAAAAATGGAATCAAAGTTCTTTATTAACAAAGTATGTATATTGTTTAAAACTTTATTTATGGGGGTAACTTCCTTTTTGAAGACTGTTATCTGGCACATGGGAATGACATGTTGGGCACATGCATAAAGTTTGAGTTCATAATAGGTGATATGAGCTCGTGCAACATAGTTGATGTTAGCACTTACACAAAAATAGCTTGTGATCCAACCTACTGCAAGCCGGTAAATTTGCAGTGCTGTCAGAGGCATGACTTTAGGTCTGATTATCATAGTGCACACTCGTAGTCCTCTCCCCACTAAAATTGACATGTGATAAGCCTATTTTCAATATACTGAATTTTTCACATTCGGGAAAGACTGAGCACATCTAGCAAAGCAACACTATGGTCTTTACTTTTTTTTTAAGGAGAAACTGTTCGACAAAACAGGTATTCCAACAGAGGACGAACACCTTCAGTAACCACTCACATAACCAGATCAAAGATCAACACACCGATGTTTTCACGTGGTAAAACCCCTACGGGGAAACATCCACGGCCCCAGCCAATGCGGCCACTTGGAGCAGTTGCCAAACCAATCGTACTTGGGCGGTTATTAATGCAAAGAAAAGATTCTGAGAGAGATTTTACAAAGGAGAGTTTCTCTCACAATGCGTCATCCAGGCAAATGACCCTCATGCTCTTTAAATGAGATCATGGACCGTGAGGTGTTAAGCCGCGGATCAATGGCCGTTAAGATCGGTATGAACGATGGGATCACTCTATGTCGGGAATATCGTGACCATCCGGATTGCCTAACTACAAATGCATACTAATGCATACTAAAAGTACACTTTACCCTATTGTATATTAGACCAAGTAGATCTTAACTAACTCCTAAATTGATAAATATCCTAACATCCCCTTAAGAACAACTTGGGATAGGATTGAAGGTTTACAATAATGACACAAATAGGAAGGAAGGAGGCATTAGAATATATCATAATGACAACTCCTCGAAATCCTAACATAGATCAAAGTTTGGAAAACTTAACTTATGTAAGAAACTTTGTGAAAATGTATGCAATTTGATCTTCTGTAGGGACAAGAGCACTTCAATAACTTGATCATGAATAGGCTTTCTGATGAAGTGCATGTAGCTCAATGTGTTCTGCCCGATGTTGACTGGGTCTTTAGCGAAGCAGTGACTTTGATTGTCACACCGGAAATTACGGTGGGATCTTTGGTCGCTGGAATCAAACTTCTGAAGGATGCAATGAAACCCGCAGGGCTTCGACTTACATTTACCGTTACTTTCGATGCTTCTCTTGAAGAAAGTGCAATAGCATGTTGTTTCTGACAAGCCCAAGTGGCGAGGTCACGAACCAAGAGAAACATAACACAGTAGACTTCCAATCATCGGGTCGCCATTGTCGAATCAGTGAAACCAACCAATAAAGGGGACCCCACAGGCTAATGTATCCCAAAGCCCGAACATTACCACGAACATATGAAGTATCCTTTTAGGCTTTCCAATGGCTTTCATGGGGTGTTTTCATCAAGAAGACAACAAGACCAGCAAAGGAAATATCAAGGCGGGTATGAGTCAAGTATAAGAGGCTACCAACTAGCCCGACGATCACGGTGGCATCAACAGGGAAGTACAAGTATTGAGAAAGCTTGACTACGATTTGGAAAGGAGAAAGGGATGGTTTACAATCGTCATGTAAGCGATGAAGAAGGTCACAAACATGCTTAGGCGGGAAGAAAAATTCCTTCATTAGTTTACGCAAAACTTGGAGGCCAAAGGAAATAGTGCAAAACCTAAAGTGTCATTTCAAATTTCTTCTTAAAATTTGGTTTTCACATGGATTTAAAGTTTTGAGTCACTACCGGTGAGGATAAGGCCATCAACATAAAAGACAAGAATGATGAGATGGATTCCTTTCTTGAATAGACATTAGGATCAGAATGGCACCTAGAGAATCCAGTGGCAATAAGAAGTTATCCATTTTGGCATACCAAGCTGGAGGAGCTTGCTTGAGACTCCCATAAAGAGATTTCTTGAAGTGACAAACAAGGCTAGAGTCATTACGGACATAGCCAGGAGGTTGTTCCATGAATTTCTTCTTTCAAATCGCCATGCAAGAAGGAAGATTTAACATCATCGATGGACCTCCAATTTATGTAAGCGGGGGCAGCAAAGGGATATAACGAGGAGGATGGAATTCATTTTTTTTTCTACAGGGGCAAAGGTTTTCATTATAGTCAATTCATTCAAATTAGGAAAATCAGCGGCAGTAATGCGAGGCCTTGTGTCTTTCAATAACTTCCACATCCCGATGCATGCAGTTCGATTGCTTACCCATTTGCATCTAACAAGTTTTCTTCCTTTTGGAAGGTACAGAATCCCAAGTATCATTTTCCATTAAAGAAGCGATACTCCATAAATTTCATTGTTGTATCCCAATCTGGATGACTGAAGCTTCTGCAAATGTCTAAAGATCATGAGTTTTTAAAACTTGAGACAAAAGAGAAAATGCTCGTTGGAACTGTGAACATGTTCAAAGCTGATCTGAAGGATCACCAACAAGTTTACCAACTGCTTCTCGTGTTGAGCGGACCCATCTAGGAAGCGGTGGAGCTGGTGCTTGTTGAGGTTCAAAGGAATCATCTGGAGAGGAATGTTAGCATGCGGAGGTGGATTTTCACCCTCTCTTTCATCATCTGAAGAAAAGAATCCGGAATAGGAGCAGAGAAGGCACATGTGAAGATGGCTCCTGAGGGCAAAAGAAGGCACACTAGCGAATTAGGCTCGCGGGGCAAGAGATTTTCATCAAAATTTAACATCTCTTCTAGAATAATTTCATTACAATGTACAATGTGGTTGAAGAAGTCTAACCTTTGACATCTTTAGGAATAACCAACAAATATACACTTGCTTCTCACTTTTAGAATTTTACTTGATACTTTTCCTTTTCTCATTAGGAACGTGAGCCCATGCTATGTTGTCAAATACATGGAAGTGACTTACATGCGGTTTTAATTTTAGTCAAAACTTCTTCGGTGTTATATTTTTAAGAGCCTTTGTGGGAGTCGCGATTGATATGTAATTTACCGCGATTGATTATACAATCTTGTAGACTTAATCCCTTAGATTGGATCATGATACAATTAGCCATTTATTTTTTAATGGAGTTTAACTCTCTCGATAACACCATTTTGTTGTGGTGTATATGGAGCGATTAGTAACATTTGGATGCCTTGTGTAGTCGCGGTAACTTGTAAAATTATTGTTCACATATTAGCCTCCATTATCGTTCTTAACTGAATTTGATGTCCATATTTTTTTCTACAATGGGCCTTGTAGGCCAGAAACTTATCAAAAACTTCACTTTGAGTTTTAAGAAATAAACTAAATGCGATGCGGAAAAATCATCAATGAAAGTTAAAATGCACCTTGAAAAGGAGAAAGTGGACCACACAAATCAACGTGAACAAGGTACCGAGGACGGTGCCAGAGCCACGTTTGTCAAAAAATTTCCCAATGATGTTTGTCGAGAACGTAACCGGCACAAACACCATCTCGCATGAAACAAGAGGAAGACCGGACACCATTTGTTGATTATAGTTGTTGCAATGGCGATAGTTTAGATGACCAAACCCCGCTCATGCCAAAGTTGCTCAAATCATTGAGCAACAAAAAACTGATGGAAAAGAAGTGACCCAAAGTTGTCAAACTTGTAAAACATAGTAACATCATCGGTGATTCCAGTTGAAGAACATGTTTAGGATCCTTTAGATCCTTGATTTCAACTTGGTGAAAACTTCGGCGGTTTTACCTTCAATTGAATGAGTGATTTGATATAACGATAGAAGGTTACAAGAAAGATCGGAACACATAGCTATCGGTAGGTGACCATTTTGTACAATTGTTCGGATCCCTACAACACTAAGAGATCTATCATCTCAACAAATATTTTCTTGGTGTTATTCATTTAGACCCGGAGAAAATGTGAAGCTTTTATCATAGCCATATGATAAGATGCTCTGAATCAATAAACCACTCATCGGCGGAAGAAGAAGTAGTAGTAGTAGGTGTATTGAAGGAAAAACGAGCCGAAGTCATGTCCATAAGAAGAAGAAGAAGAGGAATCAATGCGATGTTGTGCTTCTTCATCGCTTTCAAAACTCTAGAGCTACCATCTTCTTGAAACATCTGAGGACTCATCATGACCATCTTTATTACAAAAGTTGCAATGTTTGTTAGAATTCTTTTTATATTTTGATCCTATTTTGTCACCATTAGAATTTGAAGCTATCGGCGGGTTTGGGACCCTTAGGTTTTTTATTGTTGTAGCGAGGATGTTACTTCTTAGGATGCTTAGGGTTTCTCTTCTGGCGGGCAACTAAGGCTTTGTTTGAGAATATTATCTGGGTTTTAAGTCATTCAAGTTGTAGAAACTTATCTTCCTCTCTAATCAAAGTACAAAAGGACTCAAGAGTGGTTGCTACATAAGCTTCCCCTAGGGAGCCACTCTTTCGGACAAGCATAAAAGGTAGTTACAAGCACAGAATATGCACTACTAGCTTAGAAAGAATAATATATATATCAACATGGTTCCTTCATTTTTATGTTGTTCCATACATAAAGATAGAGTGTTTTAAACTTAGATAGATGGTCTCAAGGCAGAAAAATCACTTGGACTCAAGTTTGGTATTTTGATTTTCTGCTGACATTGCTTCTCGAATAATATTTTGTTTTCCAAACATAGATTCAATGTTGTCCCAAGCTGCTTTGGGGTCATAAATTCCTTGAAGATGGTGCGTTAGATCGGAGAAGTGGACATTCAATTGGTCCACGTGCTTACCGATCCATTCCTATTATCCCATTTGGCTTTCTTATCATCATCGATTAGGGGGTTGTTTTACATTTCCCTTAATTGTCGATCTAGACCCTTTTACTTCATAATAAATCTTCGCGCAGGATCTCCATTGGAAGTGAACAATGGATTGGTAAGCATGACGGTACTTGTAGAATCCATATCAAAATATGTAGATAATGCAGATTTAAAACACCAAAACTAATGATGGATGGAAGATCTCGAGAAAGTTATTAGGTTTTAGCGACAACAGTTTTGATGGTAGAGAGTTATGCCCCTTTTAAAAAATGCATAAACGGTAACTAAATAACAACGTGATAGTATAGCTACTTTATGAAGTGACCCACTTTTATGAAATTGGGGATCACTTTACAATGAGATTACCTTATAAAAGAGTTATACCAAAATAACTCTAAAATAAAATATAAAGCTACTTATAGTGATTCACTTTTATACTTGAAGTGAAATGCACTTTAATTTTAGCATGAACTTTTCAAAAAGTAACAAAGAGAGACTTGAACTCAAGACCTCTTACTTAATAAGGCAAAGTTTTAACCAACTGAGTCTAGCAAAACATGTTATGAAATGTTCAAAGGAGGGATTGTTGTTGTTGTTGTTGTTGAGAGCTGACCTTGGAGAGCATGCTCAAAAATAACTTTTCACACAAGAAAAATTTGGTGTTTCTCGATGACAACAAGAGTTAAATCTCGGTTAGCTTGGGAAGATGCACCTTTCTTATCTATTTCTGATTTACCGGAATCGCTGAAGCGGGGGAAAAGAGAATACTTAGATCTAAAAGAGTAGCAGCCCGGAAAAAACACAAACCGAAATAAAATCAAACTTTGCAAAATTTAAAATGCGTATTCAAACTTTATACACTCCGGTGCGGCGTAATGTGGTGCGTGTCAGACGAAAGCGGAAACCTTTTAAATTGAAGCGAAAAGTTCCTGAATGGCGTGCTTTCCGGACGCAATGGAGCAGTCCCTTTCAGCCCGAAATGTGAATGCCGGTGGAATTGAGGCAGCTCGGCTTCCGCGATCTCGATCTACAGCGAGGTGGTCTTCAAAGCGGTACCGATACCATGTTCGACAACGGTATTCCAGCGGAAGGGATGAACACCTTTAATAACCACTCCACATAACCGGATCGAATCAACACACCCGATGTTTTCCGTGGTAAAACCTCTGAAACATCCACGATGATAGCCTTGACCCACTTGGGCGATTTATTAATGCAAAGAAAAAGATTACGGAGAGATTTTACAAGAGATTTTTCTCACAATAGATCGCCGACAAATGAACCTCCATGCTCGTTAAATAAAGATCATGGATAATCGGAGTGTTAAATACGGATCAATGGCGTTAAGATCGAGGAGAACGAACCGTCGGATCACTCTATGTTTGGGAACATATTCATTGACGACCGGTTCTAACTACAAATGCATACTAATGCATACTAAAGAAACACACTTTTACCTAGCGACATATTAGACCAGGTAGATCTTAACTAACTCCTAAAGTGTCTAAATATCCCTATGAGAAACAAGATCACTCTTTAAAAAAAATTGAGATTCAATACTATGATAGTTGACATTAGTGCTAAATAGTTCATTCACCCAACAATTATGTAATAACAAGAATACAAGGTTGGAAGATACAAGTTTTTTAAAAGAAGGTTTTTTTATCAACATAGATGTTATATGTACGTAACAAACACATAATTTTTGGATTATGTTTTCCATTACATAACACATGGACATGAGAGTTTTTGGACCATATTTTTGTACATTATATAACAACACAAGTATGAAAGATGTTAAAGGAGTAACAATCATATGACAATTTTGTAAAATCAAAATGAAAACCAAATAGAGGAAGGGCATCCTTCTTTATTGGAGTATTGTTACAAAGTTTTGTGCATTATATCCTTATATGAAAATTATTTGATTTGTTCTATAACCTTATCGGAAGGCCGAGAATTTATTTCATGGAATTCCATATGACCCACATGCAATCAATTGAAATTATACTCGAAACACAAACTAGAGATAGAAACCACTGCGAAGGTTTTTTTATCAACATAGATGTTATATGTACGTAACAAACACATAATTTTTGGATTATGTTTTCCATTACATAACACATGGACATGAGAGTTTTTGGACCATATTTTTGTACATTATATAACAACACAAGTATGAAAGATGTTAAAGGAGTAACAATCATATGACAATTTTGTAAAATCAAAATGAAAACCAAATAGAGGAAGGGCATCCTTCTTTATTGGAGTATTGTTACAAAGTTTTGTGCATTATATCCTTATATGAAAATTATTTGATTTGTTCTATAACACTTATCCAGAAGACGAAATTTGAAATTTTCATGGAATTTCATATGACCCCACATGCAATCCAATTGAAATTATACTCTGAAACACAAAACTAGAGACTAGAAACCACACCTTAGCCTTCATGATAAGCAACCCTTATATATTAATATTGCACGCACTATGTTTCACATACAGACATACATAGAAAATCAAAAGGTGAGTGCCCTATTATCCTAATATATTTAGAACCCAACATAAATAGTAGTAAGACTACCTATATTTACATTTTGTGATCAAGGGAAGAGCAAAGTAAAAGACTTGGTTGGATATTGGAGATTATTCCAACATCCATTCATGTCCATGGATGTTTTATTAATTATTAACAGATTGATTGAGTTCATGAGATCTGAAAGAGAGAGATTTTTCATCCCTACTCTTCTCTCTGCTTGTTATATAATTCTTTGCCTTCTTTTAGAAAGGCCAGTACTCTGCTTGATTTTCCATTTGTTCATGGAAGGTGTTTCTCCGTGCAGACTTGAGAATGGTCTTATCTGCTACAATGAAATAGGCTGAACCACTTACTGCCAATCAAAGTACACACAACACAACATCAACATGCAGTTCATGACCTGATTATAATGAGAGAGATCAACCGAGTTGACCAGATCACTGAGAGTGATAATGAGAATGGTTTATAATAAAATATGTGTCACTGTGACTCCAAGAAAAACACTGTCAACAAACAATTCAGTAGTTGTAGAATCCTTGATCAGAGCATGCATCAATGAATTTCAAAGCAAGCATTTTACTAAAGCAGTTTAATAATTTTAAAGTAGATTAATATATTCTGCAAATTTGTCATGTCAAAAAAATGATAGAAATTGAGGAGAATTAAGCAACTACAACATAACATTTGGAATGGCATGAAGTAATATCTAATTCATTTAATTGATTAATTACTGACTTACTTGTAAAGATGATGAGCACCTGTGCAACATAGTTGAGGTTAGCTCTTGCCTACGGAAACTGCGTTGGAGTTGAACTTAAATTGTGAACCATGTGCGTGTAACAATGGAACTTCAATTATTAGTAGGTTGGAGTTGAGCTTAAATTGCAAACCATGTGTGTGTAACAATGAAATTGCAATTATTTTCAAGATAATGTTTTGGGTTTTAGATGGTTTTCTTTGTTCTTTTCTCTAATCTCTTTATTGTTTTATTTAGTCTGAATTATACATCCCTTCTTTATTGACCCAGACGCTGCTTACTTCCTTCAGAGTGCATAGAATTTAATGGCATTGGTAGTCTATGCCGAATAGCGAAATAGATTTACGAAGACATGTTTTCTTGCGGCTATTCCTGTGGTAGGAATCCCCATGGTGTTATTGAGCATTTGTGTGTATTTAAAAGGCCGAAAGTCCCTTCTTTGCAAATCGAAATGGATGAAGTTGATGCAGAGATACAAATTGTTGAGTTCGAGCATGAGACTAGCGTTCTTCAACCTGTCAGAGATCAGAGATTCCACTGGGAATTTTGCAACGTCGAACATGATCGACAAAGAAGGTTTCAACACTGTTTACCGAGCATTGTTTACCGAGGGACACATTATGCTACATAATTTAAGGGCCTATATGTCATTTGTCAGCTTGCCAAAGAACAATGAATTGGCTCTTTGAGAATCAAAACATGTTTATTTAGATATGCATGTTTGTGTTGTTGTAAAGGCCTTTTCTCGCACATCTTTATGTGTTCATGCCCGGTTCAGCTTGCCAAAAAACAATGAATTGGTTATTTGAGAATCAAAACATGTTTCTTCAGATGTGCCTATTTGTGTTGTTGTAAAGGCCTTTTCTCCCACATTTTTATGATCTTTATGTGTTCATGCCTAGTTTATAATCTTTATGTGTTCATGCTCGATAATATGGAAAAAATCGAATCTATATGCCCAACATTATTGGTACGAATATAAAATTGCCCATGTAATTTCATATGCCATAAATATTTTATAGACTGTACTAGATAAATAAATTGTCCATAGACTAAATAAATTGCCCAGGTTCTGTAGACTCTATTTACGAATATTTATATTATTTAGATTATATTTATTGGTACAAATATAAATAAATTGCCCAGGTTCCAGCGAGCTTGGGTACCATGTTTATCTTCAGCTTGGTTACTTCGCTTTAGCCACAATGGCCAGGTGTGATGTGCAATCCATCCCCTATTTCAACATTTATTTGTTTTTAGGCTGGACTTTCAATATTTTCTAAAAGCTTGTGAATTATTAAGTTACAAACTTTGTTGGCACCATCACCTAGGGTTTTATCATTACCTAAATCTCCATAAGTTGAAACTTCTTCTTCTAAAATCACAGGAGTATTTGCTCCTGCAAATGGACCAACTGATAGTAATTCCTCTGCTCCCAACTTACTCAGATGGATTTCCATTGAAAGCTTTTTGCTCTTAGGTTTACTATTTGTAATCCGTTTTGGTGATTCACAATTACTTCACTAAAATGTATGTGGATTTCAAATCATCATTTTTGTGGACAGAATTGAGAGAGGCATGCATAAATTCCAGCATAGAAGATTTGTATAGTAATTGCCACCTTGAACTGCTAAGCCATTGTGTAAATTGTCAAGCAAGGTCATTGCTTATCATGGATACCATATTTCTGTGTAATATTTTTTTCTGGTAAAATTGCATTTTGGTATGTATGTACCTCTCAAGCCATAGTCAAAATGTTAGTGCCTTATAACAATTCTTTTACTTATTGGAATTTACAAAATGATTTATTATACATTTTGAATAACAAACAACCCTCAATTATTATCTTTTGACAAAAACTATTCATTACTTAAACATTTAGTTATATTAAGTTTCATTGTTCAACATGTATTAAATTGCAAAAATTGGTGATGGGCATTTAGTGGAATAGTACCATTCACGTGTTTTTCCAGTAGAAATACCCTTCACGTGTTGATCAACAAGAAAAACCAAAACGTCAAAAGTGTGACACGAAAAAAGAGGTAAAATTATATTTTTGTTGAGGTGAAAATTTAATAAGAATGGGCGAATTTATATATGAGATATCAACTTTCAGAAACTTAATATTAAAATACTAATGTATTGGAGAGTTTCAACTTCAATCGTCTCGTTTATGTGAAAGAAGCTAATTTAGCGAACTTTTCGCATATTTTCAATTGAATAATATATATGAATAGAGTTGTTTTAATATTTTATGTTTTGGTATTTTTTAGTGGGAATTTGGTAATATAAATTTAGCTTAAATTTGAATATTTGTTATTTAAATTGTATTTTGAATGTATAAATGGATTCAGTTTGTTGAAAAAATCCATGGGCACTAACCACTCAAATCTCCAAATTTAACATTTTTTCACTGAAACAAAAATAAATAGATAATATCCCAAAAAAAGTACAATGTATTAATTGTATATTAATTTTTTAGTTCTATAAATTACTAATGTATTGGAGAGTTTCAGCTTTAATGGTCGCGTTTATGCGAAAGAAGCCAATTAAGCGAACTTCTTGCATATTTTCACTTGGATAATATATATATGAATAAAGTTCTCTAAATATTTTATGTTTTGGTATTTTTAGTGGGAATTTGGTAATATAAATTTAGCTTAAATTGGAATTTTTTGTTATTTAAATTGTATTTTTGAATGTATAAATGGATTCAGCTTGTTGAAAAATCTATGAGGCACTAAATCCATGGGGCACTAACCACTCAAATCTGCAAATCTAATGTTTTCTCATAGAAACGAAATTAAACATATAATATCCCAAAACAAAAGTACAATGTCTTAATTGTACACTAAGTTTTTTAGTTGTATAAATTACCTTGTAGTAATTTCTTTTCCTATTCTAATTTTTTTCCATTTATTTAAAATTTTCATTATTTTTTGAAAAATTATATAATGATTCAGAAGTTAAGAAATCTTCTAGACATCCTTACAACTTGGGTGACATATTTATGTTAGATATGCTAAAAAACTACACAAGCTTTGGTTACTATCTATGTACCCACAACCACATCACATCACTTTTAGAGGGCCTATCACATGATACTTATGATGTTGTATTGTAACTATATTCATAACATTTAGGCCTTCTAATGGACTAGCATTTGTTTCAAAAAGACTGAGTGATACTTCTAATGTTGTATTGTAAGTATATTCATAACATCTAGGCCTTTTAATGGACTAACATTTGTTTCAAAAAGACTCATATTGGGATTATGGTATGGAGGAGAATCTTCTAGTGGAGACATGGTTTTCAATACATGTATCTGGTGGTCTTTTAAGTTCTTGATCTCCTGTCTTGCCCACAAATCTATTTTATAAGTACTTTCTTTAGTAGTTTATTCTTCAACCTAGGCAATCTTCCTTTTTAGTTCTACAACTTCCCTTTTCAACACATTTATTTCTTTTACCAGATCACTTATAGAAAAGGGTTGCATCTTTTCATTTTTTTTTGTGTCTAATAAAAAACTTAGTGTTTTTCTCAAAAGAAGCTTCAACAAATAAGGGCTTCTTACCTTGGTGATTTTGGATTTTGAGCCTTTACCATTGTTTTGAGGAAGGAATCTAAGAGTGAAAACTTCATCTCTCCCTTGGTAAAGATTTTATCTATGCTAACATTTGAGCATCACCATCATACTGGCCTTGAGCCATACATACCTTTACTTTTTGTGGAGGTTCTTCATCTTCTTTTGATTCTTCTTCATTTGATTCAAAGTCGCTTTCTTTTGTGGAGCAAGTGCAAACATTTGGATCTTGACATGTACAACTATTTGAAGTCATCAACAATTCTTGTTTTAGATAAGATAAATCTTCTAAATGATATTCAAATTCAAAGGTTTCAGGGGATGATGAACAACATCCATTATGCATAATATGTACAAGTTCTCTTTTGACAAAAAGATGATATGGGCAGTGGTTTGTGTCATGTTTATCTCATCCACACCTATTGCAATGAACTGAAATTATTTGCTTTGAGGCTTCAATTTTTTCTCTTGCTTGCCTGGTTTTATTTTCAGAAATTTTTTCCTTTCCCCTTTTTGACATTTCCCCATGGGGACACTGATTTGCAGTATGGCCAGCCTGTCCACAAAGCCAACAAACTATAGCTTGTTTATCTTTTTTCTTATGTGTTTTTAATTTAATATCTTGAAGGTTATAGAAATGAGTTCTCTCGTATTTTCTAGAGGATTTTCTTGGATACTACCTTGTGAATTTTCTTGGATGAGTCCTAGATTTGTGGTTCTTTGTGAATTTCAGTGTCTTCAAGGCTTTCTTTGCTTTCTTCTGAGAGGAACATCTATAGCTAGACCATATTTTTCACAAATGCATCCGCTAAGGAGCCTTAACATTTTTTGGATTGACTTACTAACTTTTAGGTTAGTACAAAGACTGACAAGGCATTAGTGACTATTTTATAGATCTCTCTCCAAGTATAGAGTTCATAAGGGAGTTTGAAGGCTTCTTGGGGTTTGAGATATTTTACAAACTTGCTATGCAAAGCTGCTAAATAAACTTGTTTCGAGAGAAAGTTCTTTCTATCTTTGACCTCATATATTCTTTGAGTCCATTCTCTGTGGAAGTCTTCATAATGTGACATTTTTTTGCATTTCATATTCATGAGAATCAAAGAATGTTTTTCAGCGATTTCCTTTTCAATGCTCAAGAATTAGTGTAATCTGTAACGTCATATCACATCATTTCCATATCCATCGCACAAGTTTACAGAAGTGGTGGATGGAATTGTTGTCTGTTCTGGAGATGCCTATTTCTCATCGTCAGTGTTGAATTCCTATTGCAAAACCCCCACATGACGGGTTAAGATAAGCGTGTCGTGTTCATATTTAAAAGGGGATTCTTGCTTACAATTTCCACTAATCTAATCTGTCTGCCTCTGCTGCACCATCGTGTTGTTGTTTCTGTCTACCAATCCACCCATTATCCATATTATACCAATACTAATGGAAAACCGAGCAGCAACCCCCCATCCCAATTCAGTTGGTTCTTTCTCCCCCATGCCTAGACTTAGTGTCTTTCTGGACAGGGGGGTCTTGGAGGAAGGACTCAATATTTATTATTTTTTTTTTTTATGTCTAGTGGAATCAACAACTAGTTCGGCACGTGCTCGCCGTGTAAGTGCTCATGTTACATGTGGCCGTATTATCCAACAATCTCCAAGTATGCTTAGTTGGGCACGTGCTCGCGTTACACGTGGCCGTGTTATCCAACAACCTCCAGGGGTGTCCACGATGCGCCATACACGACACACATTGTAAGTCGTAAGTCAAGGAAATTGAACTCAAAACCTCCTGAAACTTCATATTCATGGCACTTGCCAATTGAACTGCCCTCAGAATCGAGGAAGGACTCAATACTACTTCCCAAATAAAAGACGTTATTCCAGTGGCCTCTGTCCATGTTGCCATATTCACTCCAACTTATGCGGAGTCGCAATGGTGCCTGGACGAGCTTCTCCTCATGGTCATCTCCGGGGCTATAATTCTTCCCGTCTTTTACAAAGTGGAGCCTTCTGTTGTCCGCTGCACGGCTGGAGCGTACGGTGAAGCCCTGCAGAGACTGCAAGCGAAGAAAACACTGGACATTAAAACTGGTGTAGAGAAGCCACGCTACCACTCCGATACCATTCAAAATTGGAGAAACGCACTTTCTCATGTTGCGGATAAAAGCGGGTTCGTGCTGGATGGGTAAGCTGTATCTCCACTGCACCTTCAATTCCGTATTATTTTTTCAATTTGTTGAATTGATATCAGGTGTAGCCATTTCTCACTTCTTATTTTATTCTCAATAAATAAATATTATTCAGGGACGAGGGTGAGCTCTTGGATAAGGTGGTGCAGTGCGTTTTTAAAAACGTCCCAAAACCACTGTTGGATATGCCAAAATATCCAACTGGTTTGGACCTCAAACTGCAAGAATTTGAAACCACAGTGCTCTCCAAGCAGAATTTGTTGAATTGATATCAAGTGTAGCCATTTCTCACTGCTTATTTTACTCTCTTTAATACACTACACTCCAAAGAGCTCTTCTGCTCATATGCCTTCAACAAGTCACTTCCACCAGCAGAATTTGAAGAACTGGCAGATCTATTTGTAACGGCGTGCGATGGATTGCCGTTATCATTGAAAGTATTTGGGCGCTTGTTTGTGGAGGAAATGATAAACATTACTGGGAGGAGCTATTGGATCGACTTCGCGAGACATTGCCTGTGGAGATATTGAAAAGACTGAGAATCAGTTATGACTCACTCCATGAGGAGGATCAGAGAATATTCTTAGATATTGCTTGCTGTTTCATAGCAGAAGACAGAGATAAGGCAATAAAAATATGGGGTGCCCTGGGGCTTCAAAATCTAGAAAACAAGTGTTTATTGCAGGTGGACCGTGCAAATAAAAAAAAAATGCATGATCACATGGATTTAAGAAGAAATATTGCCCAGGAAGAATCCATGCCCCGCCGTCTTTGACATTACACGAGCAACACCATTGATGATTGGTTGAAGCAATCGTCATCTGTAAGTGCTTTAATCATTTAAACCTTTGTCTTTGGCTTTAAAGATGAATCTTTAGTCTCTTTAAGACTCAAGAGAAAGATAGATCTGTGTAATGTCTAATTTTCATCAATGAACAGGTAACAACTGAAGTTCGAGGAATCAAGACGATCGATCGCCCATATATGTATGGGCACATCCCGATGAGTTCAGAAATGTCACGCTACAAAAGGAAGAGAAGTGATGAGGGGTTAAATAATTCCGGTCGTGGTTGTATTTTGAATTTGCTACTCGTTGCAACTGAAGATGGTTATTTAGAACGCATATTGAGGAGGGTGCGGTCTCCAAATCTTATATGGCTCCGCTGGTATAAGTGTCCATATTCTTGCCTGCCTTTCTGGATTCCGATGGAAAATTTGAAAGTTTTAGGAGTTTCCGGGGAGAAATTGAAAATATGGTGGAAACGTCAATCTCAGGTGTGTTTACTGTTCTTTTCTGGTTTTATTTCATTTGTAGACGAAAATCATCCTATACGTCTTTGTGATAGCTCAAACGTGAACCTTGCAGGCCCCTCTCGCGTTGCGAGAGCTAAATATCATCTCTCCGGTCCTTTCAGGCTTTCGGAAGTCCATAGGGCAGCTGAAGCACCTCGAGAAGATTGCCATACATCCTCCAAATTTCTCAAGCATCTCACTTGAAATTTTGCGACCTGCGCTGCTTTAAATAAGAGTTAAGAAAGTGTGAAAGATTGATGTTGCTGCCTGATTCGTTCGGAAAACTAACAAATCTCGAGCACATCGATTTGACGCTTGCTTCCAGTTTGCGGATGCTTCCAGATACTTTTGGGCATTTAAGTCGATTTAAACATCTATGTTTGTGGGGTTGCTCCAATTTGACCATCTCTAACGGAACATTTGGGAATATTACCACATTGGAATACTTAGATCTTTCATTATGTGAGAAGGTGAAAGAATTGCCTTCCCAAATAGCACATCAACGGCAATTGGGACACTGATTTCTTCCAACTCAGACATCTTTGGGTGCTTTTCCCGGGCCTTCCACTTCATCTATGGAATGAAGGAGCCTTTAAAGCTATAGGTAACTCCTTAGGCAAGTTCATAGCACTTGACACACAGTCTTTCAACAGCGCTTTGAGGAAAATGGGAAGAGTGCTGGTTGAGATGGACATAACAGCTGGACTACCGGAAACGCTGGAGATCGAATGGAGAGGTCGAAAGCATCTACAGAGTCTGGACTATCTCGGGCTCCCATTTCGTTGCAACCTTTGCCGTGAAATTGGCCATCTCCGTCGATCCCGCCCTGGTAAGTCTTCAATCGACAACTCTGAAGAAGCGAACCTCCACCTAAATCCTCCAGACTACATAGTTGCAGACCCTTCTCTAGCATTCTTGGACACGCCCTACGACACTCCCTCTCTTCCCTTACCTGGACATGAGGACTCTCCGCTGTTTAAACTGAACCAGCTCTGTCCTTCTCTCTTTAATTCTCTTACAGCGACTG
>SNQJ01S0105517.1:19960-30076 GCA_010110895.2 Picea sitchensis
CTACTGTTGAAACTGTAGCGCTCCCTGTCTCTGCCCACCTCTTGCCTCCGCTTCCTTCTTCACATCCGACCATACCTCCAAGCCCTCCTTTTTCCTCTCTGGAACCGGATCCTTCCCTATCGGTGCTTCCAGGTTATAGATAGATCGAGGATGATGATGTAAAACTCTTGGAAGCGCTAAACTCCTCAACATCCTCTACCTATCTTTCGGATAACAATACACAGTTACCCATTTATCGAGGTAAAGAACTTTTTATTCCTGATGCAAAAGCTGGCACTTCTTCCTCTCATCAATCTGAAAAGGATGTCAAAGCTTTTGCTTGGTCACTAGGCATAGGCACAGAACTCTCCCCTCTTCAGACACGAAGTTCCAGAAAGAAAAAGGAGCTACTGAGCTCCCAGCAAACTGCATCTGTTCTTCCCACGCAAGATGGTAAGGCCCTTAGAGCAATGAAGGCCTTGGCACGATCTAAGTAATGATCGTGCTCTCCTTAAATATACGGGGGATAGGAGGCACCCTCAAGGCTGCTTCCTTCCGAAGATTGCTGGAGCGTTCAAAGCCCGATATCATCTTTCTCCAAGAAACACTCTTGGCTGACCATAAAGCCAGATATTTTGTGCATCTATTTTGCTCTTCTTGGGTTTCTACGGCTGTAAACTCCATTGGATCTCCTGGTGGATTGCTGGTGGCATGGGACCCCAGTCTTTATAATCTGAGACCCTACCTATCGAGTGGGGGCATTCTGATGTTAGGCTGCTGCTTAGCTTCAAAGTAGGAGGTGGCGCTACTAAACATCTATGGTCCCTGCTTTGACAAACCGCGGTTCTGGTCACACCTGGCAAACATTGGCCTTCTTTCCTTACCAAATCTCATTATCTGTGGTGATCTTAACATAATTTTATCGACAGATGAAAACTGGGGTGGATCCTTCCTG
Source organism: Picea sitchensis (assembly GCA_010110895.2). NCBI lineage: Eukaryota > Viridiplantae > Streptophyta > Pinopsida > Pinales > Pinaceae > Picea > Picea sitchensis. Next base: position 20,895 of record SNQJ01S0105517.1, read on the forward strand.
CCGAGTCCTACTGAAGTCTTCTACAGAGAGCTCTTTGCCTCAAACAATCTTATCGATGTTCTGCCGACCTGATTGGTTCCCACATGGCGAAATGGGCGGTCTGGAATAGATGCGATAGCCAGATGACTGGATCGTTTCCTTGTTGCTGATGGTTTCTTGTCTTCTTCTGGATTTCCAACCTTGTGGGTGGAGTTCCCATTTGTGTCTGACCATGCGCCAATCCTCCTACAGCTGAGGCTTCCAGCACTACACCTATCACCCCCGTTCAAGTTCAATCACCATTGGCTTTCGTCTGATGCATATTCTGATTTAGTTCACTCGATCTGGACGAATCCTTGTTTCCTAGCAGAAGCTAACCCTCAGCTGCGCCTCGTTTGGAAACTAAAAGTCCTCAAATTATAGTCAAAAACTTGGTACCATGATTTAAAAGCGGTGCAAAAGTCCAGTTTAATTAAGCTGGAGTCTGAGATTTCTCAGCAAATTCTTAAATCGACCACTACTGCCTTGACCGTGGAAGAGTTTGCTACTCTGAAGCAGCTTGAAACCAACAGAGCCTCCATTCTTCACTCAGAGGAAAATCGTTGGAGACTGCGCAGCCGTGCTACCTGGTTAAAGAGTGGAGACTCAAACTCCAAATTCTTCCACAAAGTTACTAGTTACAATAGAAACAAGAAGTATATTTGGTCGATAAAAAGCAATGGGGATGAGTTAATTAGTGGGCAGGAAGCCTTAAAGGATGAGGCCGTCTCGTATTTTAGCCACTTGTACAAAGATACCAGAAATCTCAACCTTCAGGGGATGGTTTCTACGACCATCCTTTTCCCTCAATTTGTCTCTGTTGATGAAGCCATTGATATCTACAAACCGGTCTCTCTTTCCGAGCTTAAAGACATTCTGTTACACTTCAAAATAGAGAGGAGCCCCGGGCCTGATGGCTGGTCGACAAAATTCTTCTATTTCTTCTTTGACCTCGTAGGTATGGATCTCCTCCAGATGGTGGAAGAATCCCGTATCAAAGGTAAGATTTCGGGAAGCCTAAATTCCACCTTCTTAGTCTTGATACCAAAAGAGAACAACCCGCTCTCCTTCAGTGACTACCGACCGATCTCCCTCTGCAACCTCATTTATAAGGTAATCTCCAAAGTTATCTCTAACAGGATCAAGCCCTTTCTTGAAAGGAGTTTATCAGCGGAGCAACTGGGATTCTTGAAGGGTAGAAGAATCCAGGATGCTATTGGAGCAGCCCACGAATGCATCCACAACATCAAGCATAAAAATATAAAGGCTCTGGTCATGAAACTCGACCTCAAAAAAGATTTTGACTGTATTGATTGGGAGTTTTTGAGATTAATTCTTCACGCAGTGGGGTTTGGTGAAAAGTTCATCAATTGGATCCTGTCCTATGTCACCAGTGTAAATTTTGCAGTGTTTATCAATGGAGAGGCTACCAACTTCTTCAAAAGTGAGAGGGGGCTCTGCTAGGGATGCCCACTCTCCCCCTACCTCTTTATCCTGATAATGGAAGGCCTTAGCCTTCTCCTTGCAAAAAGCTTCACCGAGCACCACATTTCTGGCATAAAGGTTTCAAATTTCATTAAGATGGTCCATCTCATGTTTGTCAACGATGTTCTTCTCCTGATGAAAGCGGATATTGCGGAGTGGTTGGTTATCCAAGAGGTGCTACAACTATTCTGCTCAGTTTTAGGTTTATCCATCAATTTTCCAAAATCCTCCGTCCACTACTGGGGTCTAACAGATGTCGAACTCCTTCTCCTTAAAGACTCCATCCCCTTCACCTTTATAAATCTGAGTGAAGGCTTCAAGTATCTTGGTTTCCAGTTGAAGTTGGGAGCCTCCTCACGTGATGATTGGAGATGGCTAGTGGCACTTTTTGAAAGAAGAATTGGATTTTGGTGCAAAAAATGGCTGTCCTTGGGCGATCGTTTCACCTTGGTAAAGTCGGTACTGGAAATTCTTGTTGTTTTCTAGATGACCCTGGAGCGGATTCCAAACAAGATTATCATTCTTATACGGAGGCTCACTTTTAATTTTCTATGGAATAGCAAAGCTGGAAAACACCGTTTTCACCTTTGTAGCTGGGTTGCTCTGTCAAAACCTCGAAGGGCAGGGGGCTGGGGGTCTCATGAATATTTCCACCTTCAACACGGCCCTCTTAGCAAGTTTGTTCTGGAGAGATGTCACTCACGACAACATTTGGCACCGTATCATTGTCGATAAATACTTGGGCTCCCTGCCGCTTCTCAACTGGATCCGTAAGCCTACGTTCCAACTGAAGAAGGTTTCTCTTTTTTGGAAGGGCCTGGTCACTGCTATACTGGTGATTCTCCACTGGCTTGTTTGGAAGCCTGGTGCGGGCATAGAGATTTGCATTGGCAGGGACAAGATCCTTGGTTTGGGGGATCAATCGTTGCTCACTTCCACATTGAGGTAGCAACTCTTGGCTTTGAACATATCATATCTTGCACAGATTAGAGCCACGTCTGGTGTCCGCCCTCTCCCTGACCGATGGTTGGGAAGTGGCGATTTGTTCTTAAGCGGTCCGAGTGCCACTGAATGGGACCTTTATATCACTGCCCTCAAAAGCACCGGTGTCTCTCTTTCAACAGAACAGGATTCTTTACTGTGGGTCAGTGGGGATGCCATGGGCATCATCTTAGTCAAGAATCTTTATGCTGCCCTCCTCCAACAGATGCATTTCGACGCTGATCAATCGTGGTTTTTTCAATTGTGGAAATGGGAGGTCCCTCTAAAACTCAAATTTTTTATCTGGCTTGCTGGAAAAGAGAAAACTCTCACTTGGGATGTGCTCCGACAGAGAGGCTGGGAGGGGCCTGGGATCTGTCTATTTTGTAGCAGAGCCACAGAGGACATCCACCACCTCCTGGTTCACTGTGCTTTCACTAAGGAGGTCTGGATTCGTTTGCTCAAGCACTTTTCTCTACATTTTTCTTGGAGCGGCACCTCCATCTTGAATAGTTTTACACTGTGGTCGACACAAAAATTTGCACTGATGTGTTTGGCAGTCCATGTCTGCTGGCAGATTTGGACAGAACGGAACAAAGCGATCTTTGAAAATCGCATTCCTTCCTTGCATGCTGTTGTTTACAGAGTTTTGGCCTCCTTCTAATGGCATCCGTTGACGGTAAAGTCCTTCCCTTACAAATCCTGTGATTTTAAGATGACTGAAGGATACACTCTTGTTTGTTTCGATGGCGCTGCATAGTCAAATGGTTTATGTTGTGGGGCTGGTGGTATTTTAAAAAATCATTCGTCGAGGATTACAAAGTGGTTCTTCAACTACGGAGTGGGTACAAATACTAAAGATGAGCTCTTGGGTTTATGGGCCTCCCTCTTTCTTGCTTCCTTTTGGTCTATCAATCACTTACACGTCCTTGGTGACTCGAGAGTCATTATAGACTGGATATTGCAAAAATCCAAGCTTCAAACTGTCCATAATGATTGCTGGAAGCAAAAAACGCTTGAGCTGTCCAAAATTTTCATCGACATCAACTTCCATCACATCTCCAGATCTCATAATAGAGAGGCGGATGCCCTCTCGAAGAGGGCCCTAAATGAAGTGGTTGGGAGACTCTCGGTCTACCACTGTGATAGAGGGATAGAGAGTCTTATTTCCTCCATAAATATCTTTGAATGATGTTAGTTGTCCCTCATTTTGCAGCAGTTTTTGGTAAATTGAAAGTTTGACCTGCCTGATTCTCTCCGCTTTGCTGGCCATCTTGGCAGTTCTAGAATGTATAGGTCCCCTCTGATGGTGTGTTGACCTCGTTCTGAGTGTGCGACAGCTGCTTTGTAAATGAATTTATACCTTATATAAATTTGAGGAATTTTTTCTTGGAAAAATTGGGAGAATTATTATTATGGGATTCGTTGGGAGCGCTGCCACCTTGGTTCGGTTACCTCAAGAGCTTGAATGATTTGTCAGTCTCTTCGTCGCCGAGACTGACATGCTTTCCCAATTCCTTTGGATCATTGACTCGGTTGAGAAAGTTGAAATTAATAATCGTGGTCTGTTTAGGCAGAAGTATTGCTGATTATTCCCTAGATTGTCTCTAATGTCCCAAATGACATCAATATCATAAAAAATGTTAGTTAAAGCTTCTTGTGCTTCAACTGCATTTTGTGAAGCTTTGGTGATGATGGGAGCTAACACATTTGAAATTCTTTTTTTTCTGATTTCTGGTACTAGATTGGAATATGCAAGCTGAGTTGTTTGAGTTGATATTTTGGTGCTTCTTAGTTCCCAATGTAGTCTCCATTCAGATTCATAAGCTTCCCAATTTGGAAAATCAGGAATATTTACCAGTGTTTCTGCTCCATTTCTAAGTTGAACAAAGATTATCATACAAGAGGCTTGTAAGTGTTCTCTGCTTAGGAAATCTGGGATGGAGTTGATAGTACCTTTAATATGTTCAACAAAAAAATTGAAATTGTTGAATAGAGCTTGCCATCTAGCAAATTTATCATCACCAGGAGATTTTATATCTTTATTTAAAACTTTATTCATGGCAGTACCATCGGTTCTTAGAAGAAATTTCTTATAAATAAGAAATATTTCAAATTTATGGATGGCATTTAATGCCGCCTTTATTTCTTTATCCAGGGTTGAATAATTTCTTTCAGCTGATTGCCAAAGACCTGAAGCAAATTGGATAATTTCTTCTTTTTTTCTATCGCCTTGATGTCTGATTTGTTTGATGACTGCTCCCCATCCAATATTGTTGGCATCTGTTTCAACTATTTTGGGGAGGTCATCATCAGAAATATGCAGTATGGGAAGATTTTTGGCTTTGGCTTTTATGTTTCTGACTGCCTGAGAATGGGCTTCGGTCCAAGGAGTAGGGTCTTTCTTTAACCTATCATTTAATAATTTTCTGTCTTGGGCACAACCTTTGTAGAAATGGCTAATATAATTTAAACTACCCAAGAATCTTTGTAACTGAACCTTTTCAGTTATTTTATCCAGAAATTTGTCAGCAAATTCTACAGCATGTGTCTGCAAAGTAAGATCTCCATTTTTTATGGTATGGCCTAGATACTTGATCTCTATTTTGAATAATTCAAGCTTCTTTTTTGAAAATACTAGGCCTATTTGCTTGATTATTTGCATAAATTTCTTAAGGTGTTTAAAATGTTGATCCACAGAGGATGAAAACAGAAGAATGTCATCAATATATACAATAAGTCAATCAAAGTAGGGTTTTAGTGTATCATCCATGACCCTTTGAAATTTGGATGGTGCATTCTTTAGGCCAAATGGCATAACATTCCATTCATAATGTCCAACTGGGACATTGAAAGCTATTTTAAATTTATCTTCTTCTTTGATAGCCACTTGCCAAAATCCTGATTTTAGATCAAATTTTGAAAATATTTTTGCACCAGCAATCCTTGTAACCAAACTAGTCTTATTTGGGATAGGGTATGTGTCATCGACCAAGACTTCATTTAAAGGCTTATAATTTAGTACTAGCCTGGGAATGCCTCTTACTTGTTCAGAATGTTTATTCACATAGAAACCATAGCAATTCCAAGGACTAATAGATTCTCTGATGAGGCCTTTATTAAGAAGGCCTTTAACTTCCTCTGCACACAATCTCTAATATTAAGTATTCATAGGGATAGTTCTGCTTCGACAGGGTTTTCCCTGATAGTCTTCCTTGTATGGGAGAGAAACTTCATGTTTATTTTTCTTCCAAAAAGCTGTGGGATTTTCAGAGCATACTTGATCTATGAATTCTTGTTTCAACAAAAGAATTTTTTGTTGAATTTGACTTTGGTTTAACTGATCTTTTATCCTTATCTCAGATTGTTGTCCTTTTAATTCTTCAATCTTGAGAATTTTATTTTTTATGGTTTTTACCATATTAGATATCCTTGGGACAGATACAAAAGGAAGTTTTATAGTAACTTTCTTATTTTCAGGCGCAGAGAGAATGCTAATAAAATAACCAGGTCTATTATTGGCTAGCATAGTAGATCCATGGGGTTCAACTGCTGCAAAGAATGGTGTCCCCAAAATACAAGCTATAGGAATGTTTGCTAGCAAGAATTTTAGATGCAGGCAATACTGTTTGAAGCAGAGAGTAGCTTCAGGAATTTCAAAAGAGATTTCTGTTGGGATATTTCCAAGTCCAATAGAACTTTCTTGTGTCTTTTGCCAGAAATTTACAGGAATAATATCTTTATTCAAAAGATTGAGGTTTGATCCTGTATCTAACAATGTTTTCAGATGAAAAGGCATTCCTTGAATTTTTAAATCCACAAGGACATGAAACTTTTGATGTAATATTGGAAATACTTGCTCTTCTTTTTGTTTTGTCTTTTCCTCCTGTTCCTTGATAAACCTTTTAAGTTTACCTATCTCTTTTCCCACATCTAAGATAGAGAGAGTTTGGACAGGACAACATATTGGCTTGATTGAATATGGTTCCAAGGCCATTTCAGAGCAATTTCTTGGCTTCAAAAGTCTTCTTTTAGTCCTCCATTCACAAAAGGAAACAAACATATCCTTTTCATCCATATGGGTTTTCCATTGTTTTTATAAGCTTAGTTTTCTTCATCTGAGCTATTTGAAGCAAAGTCTTCTACACATGGATGAGTAAATAGATCCCAATTTAACATTGCTTTCATCCATTCTAAATTTACTTTCTGTTTTTTACAACCAACCATCAAAGAGAGAAATTTCTCGATTTTAGGTACAAATGGATTTTTAAGGTCAGGTGGTATAGTTACTTGACATATTCTATTAGTTTCTATATAAGAGTTTGTTCTTATAACAAGAACATGTGGTTCATGAGGAAAAGGGAAGTCAGAACATTGTGGGTGAGGACATGTTTCTTTTGCAGTAGAGTTTGTCGATGGAAGGTTAGTGTGGGGATTATGATGGCTATATGATGGCTATGTTCAAATTGTAATTGGTCTTCTTCTTTGAATGCAGAGAGACTGGATAGAGTGACTAATTTCCCACAATCTAGGCATTGTACTGCAAAAGGAACATGGCCAATAGAATTTGCTAAAGAGTGGAGTGAAGGATGTAAATAGAAGGATGAGGTGGATGACGAAGAAGAAACTGAAGAGTTGTTCCGAGATAGAGATTTTTCTGAAAAGGAAATGACTGCGGAGGATGCAGATTCTTTTATTTTGGAAGATGTGATTGCCCTTGGGATTGGAGCTTTTGGTGTATCAATAACCCAGTCTGTGGGGAAAAAAAGATTTTCCCACCGAATTGTCTGATGCTCCATTTTTTGATTTAATGGGTCAGTTAGCACCAAAGTACTGGATTGAGAAGTTTGGCTAGGGGTATGTAAGACTGTAGGAAATAAAGTATTGGTATGTCTAAAGCATCCCCTAGTTTGTATAGATATATTTGTTCTAGTTTGACACATATCAAATCCAGTAGTTTTGATTTGGAGTTTCAGAATATCTCCAAGGTTATCATCAAAAGTATATACATAAAAGTTGGGAAAACAATCAAAATAAACAGGACCATTAGAAAGAGGGGCTACAATCCCACCTATCAATGAATTAGTGAATTTGTTGTGTGTCATATCCCTGAATGTACATAGAGCATAGGCATTAATGCCTTTATGAACCAGGGGACTAATTCCAAATCTGATACATCCAAAATGTAGATAATTTGTTCCATGTTTTTTGGCTTCATTTTGGAATTCTTTGACATTTATCAGGGAAATAGTCTGACTGACATCACTATTTTGTTGTCTTCGGCTTACTGATTCCTTCATAATTACCCTAGAAACAGTCTTGAGATGAAACATATTTAGGTATTTATAGACTTGGCTGGGGGATATATCGGGTAATTTCTAGGAAGCTTGAGGTTGAGTTTCTACTTCTTCAATGCTGGCATAATTTAGACTGTGGGATCTATTATTTGCAAACATAGGTTCTAGACTGCTAATAGAGTCTCTTCCAGATGTACTTTGATACTTAGCATTTTGTAATTCACAGAAAGAAACTGAAGAATCCATATGTTATAGGAGAGATAACTATAACTGCACAGAAAAGCAGGGCATTTAATCTTAGTCCTCTTCTCCGGAGAGAGAGAATGTCAGATAGGCTCCTGGCCGACTGCTCAGGCAGAAACTAGTTACTTTGTCAGGAAGTCGCAGAAGTGGAAACCTTGTCTTTCAAAGGACCGAGACTTCTGATATGGCTTTAGAGAGTCGCAAGAGTGGAAACCTTGTCTTTCAAAGGCCCGAGACTCTTGATATGGCTCTAGATTATTTTTTTATTAACAACAAAACTTAATAGAGCGAGAGCGAGAGATCTGTTATCATTCCCGGCGTGAAAATGGCTTCATGGCTCTGATACCATTTGTGACTCAGAGGCTTCCTCCGACGGAGAATGAAGCTTGAAGATGAATCTGTCTTGTGCGTCTGTCTTTCTTCTACTACTTGACCTTCTACATCTTGCTACTCTCTGCAGTACCAATCCAGTTATCCTGGCAAACCCCAAGTTGAACCTTATATGCTCCTAAAGAAAACTCCTAGCGAACCTTCGAACAACCCAACACCATAAACTGCCCTTAGCAACCACCTGCCTAGCAGGACTTACACAAGTGCTCCAGGACCTAAGAGAACCTTGGCATAGCTTTCTTCCAGAGATCTATCTTTCACTTGAGAGAACCTTGGCTACCATAATCTTTCAAGGCACACAGATTGCGATAGTAGGCAAATAGAAACAAGACTATTTAACAGATGCACAATAGGAGACAACATTTAGATTTCATAAACGCTTGCGGAAGTATTTATATTAAACACAGAGTGATCCAGGTGGATATCGGTGGCCACCCACCTTTTCCGACTGGCTCAAAACAGTTTTCTGGAAATTTTGGCAATTTACTATTTTTAGCAGGTTTTAACTTCCGAGGCCATTTTGAGGGCCTAAATGAAGGTTTTTTGAGATAAAGGTTCTTAATGATATTTGAATGCATGATTGAGCCCCCAAAATGAATCTCCTCGACGATACCTTTCCAATGATCTATCACATGCCTAAAACGGAGATCGTATGCAAAAGTTACGACCCCGGGAAGTTGATGTACTAACTTACCCAAACGGGGCCCACATGACTTTTGGCGCTTCATCTCCTAGGGTTAGGTTTTTGGATGTCTATGAATTTTGGCA
>SNQJ01S0105519.1:11621-21764 GCA_010110895.2 Picea sitchensis
AATGATGAAGACTTGTGTTTGAGTTGGTGCCAAGCTCTTGGATGATAAAGAAGGTTCCAGATCTGCATTATATGGGCTCAGATCTACCACTGAGACACTGGTATGGTTACACTATTGTCTTGATGGATACTATTGTTTGATGTGTTGTGAATTCTTAGGGAATTCTTGACATGGATTCTATGATGTGGTTCAGTTTGGTTGATTTGGTTGATGGAGAGAGCAGTACTCTTGTGATTCAGTGGTGACATGATTTCTATGGTATACTAGTTGTTTATACATGTTTGAGATAGTATTCATATTGATTTATTATGGAGCATGAGCAAGCTATTGGAGAGCTTGGAAATGTTGTGACTAGCTGGTGGTGAGATTGGACAGTCAGAGACATAAGATAATGATACATTGATTGTAGAGAATCTGAGTTGATCTTAAAGGAAAAACCCTAACAACTTAGAAGGTATGTGTGGGTTGTTGTATACACTGGTCACGTACATACACGGTCTGTAGTGAGCCAGAGCGCGTACACACACTGGTTGCACTATTGACAGGTCGCGTACCTATTGACAAATTGATATTTGTTGAGGATCATTGCCTCATCTCAGTTGGTGCTAAGGGTGTAAGATGAGTCTTGCATTATAGAGTTGGTGCTCTTGTAGAGTTGTATTCTATTCAGTTGTTGCTGGAAAACCCCCGAATTGTTGTCCATAATAAAAAGAAAAAATGTACATACATATTTTGTTCTTTTTGTTAACTATGGTGATGACTTGTTGATAATATATTGTTGATATATGTTGTTTATATATGTTCACATCTAACTAGTTATAAATGACAACAATGGGTAATGAGAAAATATTGAATATTAACTAAGGTGTTTTGTGTAAGATGAAAGTTTTAGGAAAAAGAGCCCCACACTCATTCACCCCCCCTCTAAGTGTGGTAGGTGTGTCCAACACAAACAAATGCAGTCCCTTATCATACCTTCAATATGAATTTGGTGCAGTCCACACAACCGAAGAATACTCAACAAACTGGAGGAAAAATAAAAGGAACAAAAAGAAAAATTCCAATACTAAGAGAGGGATTGCCTCGACCCAAAACACCTAGGAGGGGGGAACTAAATATGTAACATCCCCAGCTCCTTGTTGGGCAATGCCACATCCAAATTTTTAATTTTGATACCATTAATTTTACTATTATGTTCTACATATAAACAAAATTAAGAGGAATAACAATAATAATTTATAAACACAATTATAATAGAAATTTCATAGCAGAAGACACGTAATTATACACAGTAAATAAAATAAGCACATGAAATACACTTATCTTATGAAATAAACACCAAATGCATCTAGACCTTCCACGTTCCTCACATCCATAGACCACACTACTCATAATATTAGCAGTGGGTCATGGCCCTGAGTTGGGGCTAAACTCTACCAGGGCATAGCAAATCCTAATCCAATCTATGTTCTGATAATATGTACAAGTGCTCCATCCAAGGTGTCTAACTACTGCAACTACCCTACAGTCTCTCATTCCCCACATGTCTATCCCACCCCAAGAGGTGTTCCCCTTCTCTTCTCAACAATCCCTCGATTGCCCCACTTCCCTTCTAGGGCTTTAGAAACAAGTCATATAGGAAGTCTCAGAGCCCTATAGTTATTTCTCAACTCACTAGGAAACAATTCCAAGTAGTTTCTCACCCGAGGAAACTACTCATGGTCCTAACAACCCTCTTCTTTGACCATGGGCATGACAACCCACCTTTTCAACCTGCAGAAAAACTAGGTACAGGTATGGATGGTAGCATGGATGAGTGGATGGTAAGAAAAATTGATGAATCCATAATCCAGTAATGATGGGATATACACTAAATCTCCCTATTATATGTATATGCATGTTCCTTTTATGATACATGGCACCCAAGGGACTCCCTTGTCCCCTCTTTTTAAACTCAGGATATATATAAATTTATATCCATACTTTAACCTTTTAGGAATATTAATATAATATTCCATTGGGATTAATCCCCCTAGCTTAGCCCTTATCCTCGACTCTTAGCCCCCTTTCCCTATATAGTGGATTTTATCCCCCCATCTCTTGTGTTTGGTTGGTTTTCAACAGTGGTGTACTTTATTAATAATATGAGTATGATTTACAACTTACAATATAGGCATGTTAGCCTTTAGTATCTAGGCTCTTTGGCCTAGTAATCATATAATCATTATGTCCTATAATAACATGGCTCACCAACCTATAAAACACAAACATATATACAAAGGCTCTTTGGCCTCAAGATCGCACACTCAAACTGGTGTGCGTGAAAATTTGGGATGTGTGCACTCTTCTTTTGGTGTGTCATCCTCGCGCACTTACACATGTGTGTGATACATTATAAAATGTGCACACTTCTTTGGTATGAGATTATCATGCATTGACTCAATTCATGTAGAACCAAACCAAATACCTTGAACCATCAACTCACAACCTTATATGTATAATACATTTACATTTACAATTGGGTTCGGCCTAGGGGTATTACATTCCCCTCCCCCTTATTTATGCATTGTCCTCGGTGCATTATATACCATGTGCAATTGAAAATTATTCAAAAAGATCCATGCCTTTGCTAATGAAGCTTGTTATCCACCTAGTTCTCTTCTTTCAAGCACTAAAATCATGTATTCATACCGCAACTAGAAGTCATTTTCTCTATTCCATAGAGATACTTTAGGCAAGAATTTAGTGCATTGTTCCATTTGATGCACTCTCATGATTACAGTTACCATGCTATAAGAATCCTTGATTTGCCTCTTCCTTGTTTCACTCACCCTTCCATGATCAGGTATCCATTCACTGCTACAGAACCCCTCAGTGATCCATCTTTCCAAGGCTTTCGCACACAAGAAGAGAACTAACTCATTACCAGAACCCCTCCAAGGTTCTACAGTTATAGATTTTCAGTGTCTCCAATAAGATTTGTTCCTTCCAATCATTCCAACTTTAATGAATATTATCTCATTTGTTTCACACACGTACAATCATTATGAGGGCATATTATAAAAACTTCATTTAGAAATTCAAATTTATTTCATAAGGAAATTCAACTTTTCCCCAAGTATGAGATTCCTCTCATAATTTTCTTGGTTGTTGCAGCAACAGGATTTAGTGTTTTTTATGGATTCTAGCAGTGCCGCATTTGAGACCACATTTCCTGCAATCTTTTCATATTGCATTCAGCCAACAGATGATTAGTATTTCACATACCATAACATTTTATTGTATACTTACGAAGGTGCACAAGTGATTTCAGAATTGTCTACATGTAACAATTCAAGCACAACTATCAATAGTTTATTAAATAGAATGAAATGATCATTTTCTGCATATGCATGTTCACAATTAAGATTTTAATTTTTTTCCAATAACATTAATTTTAAATTACTTTATTTTCTCAACAGAAAATTTTTTGTACTCAATGCTCATGTAACGATTTGAATTGCAACTTTCCTGTTGCAATGTCTAACGGTCCCTAAAATTTCTTCAACTCCATGAGTGAGTAACAATTGTAACATTTCGGTTGTTAGCATACTAATTTTCATTATATAACCTATATGCATGCATTCAAGACTAACAATTTTATAATGTATAAGTGAAACTCTACCCCTTACATGCTTTCATGATTTATTCATGCCTATTTTTCAATGCACTCTTGCATTGGCTTTAGAATGCTCTATATCTAAGTCATGTATCTCACCATTGGTAAATTGGAAAGTATATCCAATTCCTTGACATATTTTCCATACACTTCCTATTCCCTGCTCAATTATTTGGATGCCTTCCTTTTCGACCTGAACACTACACCAAGAATATAATTATGTGGGGTTCAATAGTGTTAGCAAAAAGGTTGCAGTCCAACATTATTTAGAAGTAGGAAGTTTAGTGGATATTTTTGTGGTACATATCCTTTCCATAACCAACCATGCCATGGTCTCATACATGACTAGATTTACTGGCATCCATTCCTATAACAAGGTCATACCCCTTATTACTTTGGTTATTATCTCATAACCACCAAATCCATACTATGTTATTACATCGCATGTATGCATTCAAAATCTAACATTTTTTTATAATTATCATAGGCCTTCAACCTTTACCACCCATAGTGGTATCTTATTTCCATTAATGTATTCAAATTATAAATTAATGACATGTTATAAAATAACTCTACCTGGGGAATTCTTATATAATTCCCTTCAGTAATGATGCAACAAAAGTACATAACTCATACCTGCATAGATGACATTAAAGTACACTTTAGTTTTATGTTGTTTCCCTCCATATGCAACAACATTAAACACTTGCAATCATGCAAGAATTATTTCTTTCCTGGTACAACAACCACCATTAGCATCTTTCATATTAATATATACTCAACAATAGACTAATCCTAGTCTGATTATGTTATATATGTATATTAACAAATCTACATTCATCAATGCATATGTATATGCACTTATAATGCATCATTAGCATGGCCATAAATGCATTTGCATGCCAATTTCATGTACTAGGTATGGCTATCCAACAAGCCATAGCATAATTGTTGCTACAGTAATTGCAACAATCTCTTTCTCCTTGTATCATGTTTCTTTGTTGTTCCTAGAATACCTCAATTAATCTTGGATTCATAAATCTTCTTGTGTTCTTACAAAATAAATCAGTGTGCATGGTTGTTCTCTATCCTTAGTACTTTTCCATCCCAACCTTTCTTGACTACTTTGTAAATTTTTAGCCATATGTTATGTTGATATTAATTTTCAGCATTCCACTATTACTTGGATCCCTCTGATCCAATGCCTACATGACCAAATTACATTTCCAACCATGCTCTCATATTGGCCTTATATTTTCAACTTATATTTACTCTTATGGACCAAACCAGTTCAACCTTTCCTTGATTGAACATATCAGCCCTTATAGTTTCTTGCACCATTCTCTTCTCTTTTCTTAGCCACACAGCCTCGAACATGACCTACATAGTTAATTCTCCATCATGTTGCAATTCTACCCAAATGTTTATTTTTCCAATTTAGATGGGTTCTCCTCATATTTTGTTTATTTTGCATTCACTACCAAGCATAGAATCATTTTTCTTCTTCATGGTTCCTTATTGGTTTATTTTCAAAAAAATCATCTCCTTGTTTGAATCCTTTTGGATTGACATCCCAATGTACCCTATCAATGCACTCATCTCTTTGGAATGAAATCAACATTCATTTTCATTGTTTTCACAGTTTTTCAAATGTTGCAGAAGACTCTATATAAATTTTTATCCATATAATGGTACATTTCCACCATCTTAAATTACTTCTGAACTTTATCTAGTCTCTAATGCACTTAGCTTTGAGTAATTCCTCCGCTATGAGTTTGATTGCACCATTCTAGATCCAATTTGCACACATTATATTGATTAATGCATCTTTCGACACTCTTTACTTATATGTACCTTCATTTATGTACCCTTGAAGTGGTGATATTCATACCATGCTTCCATTGTGCTACTCTGGTAACCATTATGGAAGTACTACCCCAAAACTATGTGATTATTCCTTGAATAGGTTATCCTTATCTCAATTCTTTGACATACGACTTCCTTTATTAAAAGACTAACATATTTGACATATCATTTTTTTTATTTTTTTTTTTGAAATGTTATGTCCCTTATGTATTGCCTTATCTATGCATTGGTTTCTTTGGGAGTGCATGGACTTTCATTATTTCATTCACTACATGATCTATTCTTATGTCCANTAACATATTTGACATATCATTTTTTTTATTTTTTTTTTTGAAATGTTATGTCCCTTATGTATTGCCTTATCTATGCATTGGTTTCTTTGGGAGTGCATGGACTTTCATTATTTCATTCACTACATGATCTATTCTTATGTCCAGATTCCATTGAGCACTCTAATTAACATGAGTGTATTTCATGTAGTGGCTTCCCAATAATTTATGGCTACACCTAGATTCATACCTTAACATTCTTTTGTATTGGCCTTTGATCATCTTATGAAGGATTTTTGTCATGGCACTCTTCCCTTGAGTACCTATACTTATCTTTAACCAAATTTCAACCCTCTCACCTCTTATGAAAACCATCTCTCCACACTTCCATGGTCTCACATTCATGCATATTTTTCATCTTGAAGCCTTTTACAAATCATAGTTCCATTGAAAGTCTTCTATATTACTCATTAAGCATAGACATCTTCAGTTGGTAGCTTCCTCGAGCAACCATTCCACATTTTGAAGAACTGACCCTACCTTGTTAATCATACTTGAAGATGCCACTTTGATAAAGACAATTTTCTATGCTTTATCATCAACCTTAATCTCTTCTTTCAATAGATTTATTATAAAAGATAACAATATAAAAATAGTATGGTTAAAGCAAGCATACAACCACAATATATAATGCTGGTAACATGTGCACAATTTTTCCCCTTCATGGTTACCATAATATTCTTTCTGAATTCCTATAAATTATGTTTCTCATCTCGTAGTTCTAGCTGATCTCATGTAATCCTTGGTCCAATACCTTTCCAATGATTTCTTTCTTACTCAATTCTGAGTTTTGAGTAGAAAGTTATGGCTATTTGAATATTACCCAAAAACTCCTTCAACCAGGTGCAATTTGTTTTTAACTGAGCTTAGGCATATTTTCTATTGATCCTTTGGAAAATTGGCAGGAGTTCAATTGGGTTCCTTCATAATCATATTTTGGAAAATCTAGCCAATTTTCATCCTCATCTTAGCTCTAGGCTACTAGATACAACCCGTTGTAGTTTCAAGCCAATCAATATTTTTGGCTCTAAATGCTACAAGTACCTTATATACCTTGCTTAAAAATTTAAAGTTCCCATAATTTTAATTTATCTCCATGAATGTGTTATATGGCTCAATATGTTTCCATAGACTGTTCCTGTGCCTCAAACTTATTCATGAGCAGGAAGTTATAGCCTTTGGAAGATAACTAGGTCTTAAAATTTACCCTCCATTATTCGGGTTGTAATTCACTCATCCTAACTCCAATTGACAAATGGAATACACTCTTAGAAATATATCGCTGATCTTTTTAATTTGAAATACAAAAATCATACATTGGGAGTATTGTTTTAGAGTAGCTAAAAACACTGTTTAGGGCCTCAAAAATTCCCTACAAAAACATAACCTTAAAAAGTATAAAACATTTCACAGAAACTCACTAGTTTTTTTTTGTTGTAGTCTACCAAATCAAATTTGCGTGCACCTATTCTAATTATACACCCATAATTATCATGTGCAAGTTCTACATGCACAATGCCAAAATGTAGCACATGCACCGTGCACCCATATCTAGTGTGCCCAACTTTTGTGTCATGCACCAATATCTAGTGCACACAACTTTTGTGTTGCATGCCAATATTTTGTGCGCATTTCAATCTCCACACCCCACAACACCAAGGTTTAGTGTGCTCACACTTTGCACCAATACTCCCTGTGCACCACCAATTCTACTTTCGCGTAATGTGAATATTTAACGCGCATACACTACGCTCTAACATTGCGCGCGCACCAACAAATTTGCATTGCACTCTGCCAACACTCAATGTGCATGCCTTGCGCACCAATATTATGTGTACAACACAAGATATGCACCATGCTATGCCAAATAATATTGCGCTCACCCATGCACCAATATCATGTGCGCGCCACCAATTTTTCACCGCGCAGTGCCAAAATTTAATATACATTCCCCGTGCACCAATATTTTTCTTGCATCACTAGCTCTACACCGTGCAGTGCCAAATTTGAATGCGCACATCCATGCACCATTATTTTTCAGTGCATCACCATCTCTACATCGCACAATGCCAAAATTTAGTGTGCACATCCACGCACCATTTTTTTTCTGCGCTTAGTTGATTTTTCCATAATTTAAACTCGTGAACTGCATATTCATCTCTGACCCATACAAGTCTAGTGTTGAACAAGAAGCTATGTATTTAAACTTCACATGGCTATTTTTTTATTCTGTAAACCCAATTTGATCTTTGCATAGGAATTTTGACCTTTCCCTGTCGAATTCTTCCATAACTTTGTTGCAAAAATTGGGGCTTTTGCCCAATTTTGTCCTATGCACCATGGTTGCTCTGTAAAATAAAAAATTTGGCCATCTAATGGCCCAAATTCACCCATTATAATTGAAATTACTTATTTTTAATTTCCAGGCTCGATTCTTCACATTACACATGAGACTTCTCTCAATTTTACTGCAATAATTTAATCAAACAAGTTGCAGACATACTCCAGAAATTAATTCTCTATGAATTTCTACTTCATCATTCTGCTAACTCGGCCCATCTAGGCTCAGTGTTGAAAATTGGGCTCTGATACCACTTCGTAACATCCCTAGCTCCATGTTGGGAAATGCCACATCCAAATTCTGAATTCTTATACCATTAATTTTATTGTTATGTTATTTATATGAACAGAGTTAAAAAGAATAACAATAATTTATAAACACAATTATAACAGAAATTACATAGAAGAAGACACGTAATTATACACACAGTAAATAAAATAAGCACATGAAAGACACTTATCTCATGAAATAAACACCAATTTCATGCAAACCTTCCACATTCCTCCCAGCCATAGACCACACTACTCATAATCTTAGCAGTGGGTCACCCCCGAGATGGTGCTAAACTCTACCAGGGAATAGGAAATCCTAAGCCAGTATAAGGTATGATAATATGCAGAATTGCTCCGTCCAAGGTTTCCAACTGTTGCAACTAGGCTACAGTCTCTCATTCGGTTAAGTGCTTGAATAGATCTAAATCTAAATATCAAAATAGATCCACAATATCAACAAGAATAATCCAAAGCATTCACCAAATACTGAACACAAGAAATAGTCAAAACCATTGAGGTGGGGAAACACCATATATTAATCCTTAAGGAAGGATAACACTCCTCAAGAAATGTTTGATATATTCACAATATTATCCACTATGTTTCATTACATTGCTTAAACTTATTCATATAGCTCTCTCTATCTCCTAGGAACCTTCTAGAGAGCCTTCTCACATTTATTACATCTAACTACCATAGTGGGCCCTTATTAATATAGTGGACCTAGTCCATCTTACATTGAATGACCACATTCTCATATATTAAATGACCTACATTAATAATACATAACCACATTCTCACTAGGTATCTCCCTAGGTACCCCATATTACCTCCCTAAGTATATTACATTCCATCCCCCTTCACATGTTTCATCCTCGAAACACAAGAAGAAACCATACAATATGATCGGCTAAGAAATGTAGCCAGCTGGTACCAAGTACGACCAACCATCCATCCCATTGGAAGTCGAACATAATTTCCATTTGTTGCCTTACCACCCTGATAGTGCTCTGCATCATGTCGAGGTTGCCATGGGATTGTTTTTGTAGCTTGATCTCTTCCTGTAGTGCTAGGAGTCCTCCTTGCACCTTCTCTTGATTGGTTTCCTTTCTGGTTCCCTGTTGGTGCATAAATGTGTTGATTTTCACGCCCTTGCCTGGATGATTGTTGTGTTTCTATATGATGTGGATGGTGATATACAACAACTGTAGGAATTTGTTCTTTTTTCTTCAAATCTATAACACATTGTGCCTTTGACTCAATGACCTCTTTAGCTTCTTGATTGTGTCCTTCCTATGGTTTTTCTTCATCTCCTTCTGTATACTCTTCCTTCGATTCAACTTTGGATTTGACAATAACTTATTTGTTGGTCATCGTGGGCCCATGTTTTTGACTAAGAGACACATCCTCTAATGTGATTTTATTTTTCTTGTACCAAAATTTTAGAAACTTCTTTTTCACATTAATATTAACTGTACCAACTGATTCCATCCAAGGATAGCCCAAAAAAAATCTTCATCGGCCATATTTATAGCATGAAAATCAGAAGGAAACGCATATTTTTCCATGGTGATCTTCAAATCTTTAAAAATTTGAACATTTTCACCATCAACTGGTGTTCTGTGAATATTCTTTGTAGGAACTTGCAATTTATTAACCAACTGAATATTGATAAAA
>SNQJ01S0105519.1:30085-40323 GCA_010110895.2 Picea sitchensis
AACTTCCAGGATTGGGAGATAGATCCCATGAGAAGACTAGATCGTAGCTTCATAAACTTCCAGGAGATATGAAATCTCCTGGGAAGATTCCCTTGTTTCAATGACATAGAAGGAATCCAGTCAGAAAGAATAGGATATGGATTCTTCCACAAGAGTAGAAGAGAAGTCAGTATTAACTTCCAAGATTGATCTAAATAGATCAATCATGTTGCATATGTACAAAGCCTAATGTGTGTCCAACAAATTCTCCCAACAAGAGGGAGAAGAGTATGACGAGACACTTACTCCAGTAATTGAAGAAATGGTTCTAGTATTCATGAAGACAACCAAAACAACCATGATTCATATATAGTATGAGATGCAGGGGGATCAATCCCCATATTAAAATTTAATTGCAGTTGGTGCATTACATTAGTTGGGTCATGGAGTCATGACTATGATAAAAGATAGAGTTACCTCCATGAAATAAGAAGAGCTACCTTAAGTATAAGTTATTGAGCCACTCTCAGTTTCATATGAAGCTGTTTCCATGATAGAATAAGAGGAGTTACTCACAGATTTCAGTAGCCACAGTGAGGTTGAAGCAATCATTCTTAGCCTTAGAGAAACTGCATGTGTAGAGTCCTTGTTCCAAAAAGAACAATTGTAGAAAGAAGAGATGACATGCTCTCATGCAGTGAGAAAGATAGTGCTTTGCAGAGAGAACATAAAGATAGCACATGATTGTTCATATTGAGTTGCAACTGAGAAATTGTACTAGGTTGGTATAAAGTGATGTGAAAATTTGATTTGAAGTTGACGATATAAAGACTCATGAAGCAAGCTCCTAAAGCTTGATATGGCAGAATTAACAGTTTCCTAACGAGCTTGGACTTTACCAATAGTAAAGATGATTCTAACCTTTAATTCAAGGTTATGAATGATGAGACAGTTATATTTGTTGCTACTATATATAGATGATGTATTCTTGACAAGATGAAGAAAATCTCATCACAGATTGTAGAAGAAGCTCACTATAGAGTTTGATAGAAGACCTAATGCATTATCTCTTAGGTATTGAAGTTTCGAAGAGCACATATAAGATATTCCTTAACCAAGGGAAGTATTCAATTGAAATAATGAAGAGGTTTAACATGTTCAAATGTAAATCCATGTACACACCGATGGAAATGAAGTTGAATCTCCTAGTAGATACCTCTTTAGAATTGGTTGATGCTACTTTGTATAGACAGATTATTGGTTCGTTGATGTATCTGATGAATACCAATCTAGATATATGTTTTGCTGTGAACATCTTGAGTCAGTATCTAGTAGAGCCCAAACATGTTCACCTTGTTTCCACAAAACATTGATGAGATACCTTAAGGGTACGTTGGACTTTGGTCTCTGTTATACTAGAGATCATGACTTCATATTGTATGGATATACTGATTCAGATTGAGTTGGAAGTGTTTTTGATAGAAATATCACTTCAGGATGTTGTTTCAGTCTGGGGTCAACCATGACTTCATGGAAGAGTAGGAAGCATTCCAGTATTGCTCCCAACATAAAAGAAGTGGAATATATTGCAGCATGTTCCGCCAATGGTGAAGCCATATGGTTTCAGATGTTGTTGATAGATCTATTTGATTTGGAGATGGAAGCCACCGTGATCCTATGTGATAACCATAGCCGTATAAATATGATGTGTTCCATGATGAGTATAAGAACATAGATATATGATATCACTTCATTCGTGATATGGTGCAAAGAGGAGCTATAAAACTCCAATATGTTGGCACAAATGAACATGTTGCAGATGTGTTGACTAAGCCTCTGTCTCATGTAAAGTTTGAGCACTTTTGAGACAAGCTTGGTATAGTCTGAAAGGACCTCCCTTGAAGGGGGGAGTAGTGTTGATGATACTATGGTATCCTGACCAATAACGGGTAGCTCAGTTAAGATTTTATATCCTAGGGGACTGATCATCCCTGGACAGATCCCAAAGGTTCGAAAGGAGGGGTTGTCAGAGTACTTGTGCATGTATATGATAGCTTTGGTCAATAGTGGTAGCTCCGTTAGGATTTTATATCCTAGGGAATATTTTGATTCCTGGGTAGATCCTTTGGATCTGTCAGAGTACCACAAGATGTTGTTGATGCTAGCCTAGTGCTGAAGATTTCCATATTCCTACTGATGTTGTTGATGCTAGCCTCATGCTAAAGATTTCTAGCTTCATGTTGATGTTGTTGATGCCAGTCTTGTGCTGAAGATATACAACTTAGTGATGATGTTGTTGATGCCATCTTAGTGATGAATATTTCTAGCTTCATTATGATGTTGTTGATGCTAGCCTAGTGATGAATATTTCCAGCTTCGTGCTGATGTTGTTGATGCCAACCTCATGCTGAATATTTCCAGCTTCGTGCTTATGTTGTTGAGATGCCAGCTTCGTGCTGAATATTTCCATCCTATTTTTGATGTTGATGATGCTCCAATGCTCGTGTTGTGATACTGATGTTGTATCATCCTTATGTTGTTATTGATGATGATGATGTATTAGTGTTATACTAATCCATGTTGATGCAGATGATGATGTTGATGCCACTTCATCTTCTTGTTGAAGATGATGATGATGATGTTATTTTAGATTTCATGCTCAAGATGACGATGTTACTTTAGCCTCATGCTAAATATGTTTATGATATTACTTTATCCTCATGCTAAAGAAGATAATGATGTTACTTTAAATCATATTAACATGAGGAATATTGGAAGTGGGAGATGGTGGGGGAAGGGGAAATATTTCCATCAATAAAGGATATTTAAAAATCCCTGCACCGACGTTTATATAAGACTTCATGGTATCACTGAAAAAGGGTACACTTGACCCCATATTGGATCCAAGGTATGGGGTAAGTGCAATATGATCAATTGTAACACTTTTCCCTTGATGAGGGAAGCATAGGATCCTGAATATTGACCAGATAACCACAATCATATTATAGAACCAAGTATGCGAGAGTAACAAATTGTACTCAAGAGGTGTGTCGACAACCTCCACATCAACAAAGATAGTCTTACCACCTAACTCAATGGGTAATGCAATGATTATTCCATGAGGTTGGAACATGTATCTGTTGAATTAATTCAATAGTGTGATATACATGTTGAGCTCAGGAGAGCCAAGGGATTCCCAATGAGAAATAGATATGATGCAAGTTGAGACTCCTTCATCCACCACTGTCCAGTAGATGTTTTTCCCCAATGTTTGAACTATGATATGAAAGGAAACCTGATGAGAGAGACTATGAGTAACCTGATATGAATCAAAGCTCATCAAGATCGACTACAAGGGATCAATCCCATCTATGGAATATAACAAGGATTTCCACTGCATTGGGAAGCTTTGGAGGACTTAAAGCACATACATGGCACATGGTACCTGGGCCAAGTCTTCCACAATACTATAGTTGTGGGCAGCTTGTGTATTGCTATTATGCATTGTGCGTCGAAGAAATCCCTTTGGGGGGTGAAACGATGCATCAAAAGATGGTTCTCTATATGAAGAGGGCCACTAGGATAGGAATAGGATGCTACTTGCATGGAAACATGAAAAGGCTTAGAAATGTTTTAGTTCTTGGTTTGAGTCTCCAAGTTGACCGTGTCATCACACATGAACAAAAAATAATTCAAGGAAGACTCCTCATGCTAAGGAGTACCTTCCATGCCCCCTTATGGAGGGGCAAGATTTGTGGAAACCATGTTTTGAGGTTGAGGGGGGAAAGCATAGGTCAAAGAAACATGTTGTTGAGGGGGCATGTTGTTGTGCCAAAAATATATGGAATTCATCCTTCTGAGGACATTGGTAAGTAGGGTGGTGTTGGAAGTAGGCCAACGTGGAAAGAAAGTCAATTTTGGGAAAGAAGGCATGCACGAGGAAAGCGACAACTGGAAGGAAAAGAAGCACGCGCGCATGCCTGAAAGACCCAACGACGTTAGGGTTAGATTTTTTGCAATGTATGGTAATGGCTGGTGAGCCATAAATGTATAAATATAGATACCTAGGCCTCATAAGGGGGTTGGTTAATATAGAGATACAAATATGAAGAAATGGATGATATGTAATATTTTGATGTATGAACTAATTTTGTAAGTTATTGAGCTAGAGAGGAATAAGGAAGGTATATCTTGAGGGAGCCTGATGCGATCTAGTCCATCTCATAATAGATCTTAACCCACTGAGAAGAGTTGTAAATCGCATGTTGCTATAGTTAAGAACTACTATAATAAAAGAGCTAAGAGCCAGATCTTTGTGGACGTAGACCAGGAGGGGGTGAACCATGGTAAAACTTGTGTTATGTGACTGAATGCATGTGTTTCTTTATTTCCTTCAATAGATATTGTTATGTTGAATGGATGAGTCATTATATTTCCTACGTAATCATTATGACAATGTATTGCGTTAATAAGTTATAATAGAATTCTTAGCTTACAATTCTCATATTCTCCACTCAATCCTAGGCTGCAAAAACATGAGTATTGTAGCCACCCATTAATACTATCTCGGGTGAGACGACGCAGTGCACCCTATGCACCGCGTTACCTTCTGGTTTAACAGGAGGGCCGATAGTTTTAGGGGATTTGTTGGAACCCCGAACATACATGAACCCTAGGTCACTCAATGCAATCAGACATGATATATATCAGTAACCAAACAATGGTTCCATTTTCATTGGTAGGAACTTTAGAGGATTGAGTAGATGAGATATGTTGAAGATCTGTTAAAAGATACGTAAGATCTGTTGGAGGTGGAGCAAGAGAATTTTAAAGCAGAGAAGAAAGCAATGAGCCACTAGAAGGGGATGTTGAGATCATGGAATCCCACAAAAGAAGAGATTGAAAGATGGATAAGGACAAAAGAGTTGGAGTTTGCATAGAAAGGTAAAAAAAACCCTAGAGTAACACCCCACAAATATCTTGAGAAATATGTGTTTACTGATTTGCATGAAGTCTTTTTCTGTGATTTTCCACACTTATTGAAGGAGTGGATACTAAGGTTGAAGGATAACCATGCAACAAACTAGATCCAAAAGTTAGAGTGGACCTCGCTACAGATTGAGCAGTTACAACAGGTGAACAACAAATTCACTTGTGCAGTAGATTTTTGGCTCGATAGTGTTGTGGCAGGATTTATAACAGAGTTTGTAGTAGATACAATGAAGTCCTACATCATAGTGGAGCAAGAGTTTCTATGCAGATCTCGAAGAAGGTACATTAGATCGATGTATACTTCTATTAAGATACTACTATATAACAAAGGGGTAATGATGATGGATTCAGACAACTAAACTTCCCTGTGTGCATGGGGGAATGGGGGAAGCACTAACATAAATAGGAGAAATGGAAGGAGGAAAGGATAAGGGAAAGGAGGAGGAACCCTTGGACCCAATTATGATGGATGATGACCAGATCAAGCAGATCATGGCGACATCTAGAAAGATGCATAGTGGAGTACGCTACCAATACAATATGAATACCAAGAAGAGAGTTGTAGCTGCGAGGGAAGGCTTGGCGAGCGACGAGGAAGAGGTAGAGGATATCCAGGTTGTGGAGAAGATTGAGAAAATAATTCACGCAACATATGAGAGGAAGACAAGAGGTCCAAGAATGAGAAGAGAAGGAAACAATCCTATCCATATTAATGTGAGTTTTGAACCCATAAACCCATATGCGACTAATACACCAAAGGTAACACCACCGTTTAGACAACCAAATTTTAGGAGAAGAAAGATAGAAGGAAGTACATCTACAGAAGGAACAACAACTGGAGGAGCCAGTTCAGGTAGCACTAGTCAAGTATCTACACCGCACAAAGGTAGTAGTTCAACGTTCAGAATGGAAGGACATGATCCTACCATCAGGTTACTAGAATTTAAAGGAGAAGTGTCGGAGGACCCGGAAAAAAATTTGTTCATCTGTGAGAAGATTTGGGAAGCAAAACAGATCATAGAAGAAGATACTAAACTAACACAGCTAGAGATTACACTAAGGGATCACACACTAGATTGGTATATGTGTTTATCTACAAAACATCCACCAGGGACAACCAAAATGATTGCAGACATCAAGAAATTGCTGATAAACGAGTTCCAGAAGCCAAGTTCAGAAGATCAGTACATGAACGAGATGATTGAAAAAAGACAAAAACCAGGAGAATCCACATGGAAGATAGAACCAAAGATTCAAGCAACTGAAGGGGAATTTGAAATATCTCATGACTGATATGCATCATAGGCACCTATTCATCAATTCAATGCTACCACACTTAAAATACCCACTGTGACAACAAAAGTTTCAGACATAGGCAGAGGCTCTGTAGGCAACCATGCAACTGGAATAAAACTAGTACTAGCAGATGGATCCATCCATCGAAGAATTGAAGGAGTATTTGAATAACTTAACATTCCATCTAAACCAGAATAAGAGTAAGGAAAAATAAGATGTTGTTTGGTGTACTACATGCAGAAGGAAAGGAAACCACAAGAAAAAATGTACAACATTCGCACAGTACATGGCAACAAGAATGCCAAATATGCTACCAACAGGAGGACTATGGTGAGAAATCTGTAAGAAATCGGGCCACGATCCATATCACTACCCGATGATGCAAAAATACCAAACAATCCCAAAGAGTTCATATTGCAACTTTTGCATGTCAGTGGGCCACGAAGACAAATATTGTAGAACTATGGATTTGACACGATAGAAGACATCAGATGCATATAGAGTGTAGGAAAAAATGATGACTGGGCAAGCCACACCACAATTTAATCAATTTCAATCCCTATACAACACTTCACAACAACCATATAATACCACACAACCATAGTACAACACGACGCAACCTTAGTATAATACCACACAGTATAATCGGGAGCCTCAGTATAATGCACCGAGAGGAGATCGAGCAGGCTACAGAGGTGGAGGAAGAGTGAGAGGAGGTTTTGGAAGAGGTAGAGGACCAGTGGTATGTAATAATTGTCAACAACCAAGACATTATGCAAGGGAATGTCCATTTGCACCATCAACTTGTATGTATTATCGTGCATCAGACCATGATATAGAAGAATGTCCGACATTATTAGTAAATATCCAGGAAAGGAGGAACTAGAACAACCAAAATTTTCAATGGATTTCAGACAAGTGAGGGATGGAGGATGAAACATCAACATAGTTACCCGCGGAGGAGCTAAAATAGGAAACGATGCAGTCCGACAAGAGCCAGTACAACACCAGTGGATGAAGAATAACGCTGAACCAAGGAAGCAGTTCGATGCACGGAATGAGAAGGAGATATTTAAGAAAGCCAGACAATAATTTCAGAAGGAAGAAATTGGGTTGACTTCAACTGCACAACAAAGAAAGGAAGCACTGGAGTACGAGATGCCTCCGTTATTGGATCATACCAAAGAAATGAAACCCATGGGACAAGTAAGTACAATCAAAGGATTTTTTCAATCATGTGTAAAAGTATTAAATGATCCATCATCTGTCAAAATATTGCAAAACATATTAGAAAGATGTAGTATAGAGATGAAAGGAAAACTTGAACAAAAAATAGTCAATCACCTACATACAAGGAGAAGAACAAGTAGGGAGTCCATACTGAATGCCAACATCAAAGATTTCAACATGGGAGATATCATATTGGATCTAGGATCTAAATTTAATGTATTACCAAAGAAGACATGGCAATGCATGGGAGAGCCCACATTAGGATATTCACCTACTCAAATGAAACTATGAAACCAACAAAGAGTCCTACCAATTGGTAGATTGAAAGGAGTGACAGTAGACCTGGATGGAGTGTGCCCTAAGGAAGATTTTGAAGTGATTGAAATAGTGTACAACACAACAACATATCCAGCGTTGCTTGGTTTGGATTGGGTGTTTGACAACCAGGCCATAATCAATTTGAAGACATGAAAAATGACATTTGAGTAAGGTGAATATAGGGTCATCGTGTCATTAGACCCATTATAAGGGGAAAGGTTTGTATAACCCACTTGCTTAGACTTAGAGAAAATCAGCCAGTTGTACAGAACAATTGCGTACGATGAATATTACGTGAAACCAACTGCAGATGGGATACTCAGTTGGCAGAGCATTACTTCATGTGCGACAAAATCAGATACTGGTTTAGAGAACTGACAACAAAGGCTACATGAAGTTTCCACGAGGAGATGCACACGAATATACCGTGCAATACGATGGGTAGGCACGGAGATAAGGGAACCACCCAGTTTCCACGTAGTAAACGATCTAGAAGTATTCTTGGCATAGTATGAAGATGAAGTCTTAGAGAATCAGAGACTCTTAACACTTTATATAGCACTCAAGGGCACACCTGCAAGATGGTGGGGTGCACACAAAGAGACAATCATAGATTGGTACCAATGTAAGTGGTTACTTTGCATAAGGTTCAACACAGAACAATAAAGCAAGCAACAAAAGTATGATGGACAGGGGGCACCACTGGAACACGTGGAGAAGTGAAGAACGCTTGGAAAATGACACCCCCAGAGGAATGGACTCATCATTTCATACACACTCTAGATGGAATACCAACAAACTGATATACAAACCAGTAACTGTGCAAAGGAACTGCGACTTGGACGGTATTGCAACATAATTTTACAGTCACTTTTTCATTCGAGCATGAGAACCCCAACATAGATGAAAATCTTAAACACATAAGAGGGGTGATATTCATCAAGAAACCAAAAGTTGAACTCATAACAGAAGAACAACAACGAAACAAATAGACAATCAAAGAATTGTTGTCATGTTACCATGTGCAGGAGGAAGCACTAGATGAAGATGATCCACGCAATATTCAGTTCAAGGAAGTGAAAGGATAAAGATAAGTGGAGGGTCCAAATATAGAATCATAAGTCATTGCGGCACTGATCAAGGTGAAGAAAGTCAACATTGGGATAGTTGAGAATCTGAAAATGGCTAGCATTGGATATTACTAGTATAAACAAATAGTAGAAAGCATAATAGAGTTACTACGCAAGTACAACGACCTGTT
This sequence comes from Picea sitchensis, assembly GCA_010110895.2. Taxonomy (NCBI): domain Eukaryota; kingdom Viridiplantae; phylum Streptophyta; class Pinopsida; order Pinales; family Pinaceae; genus Picea; species Picea sitchensis. The sequence goes on from SNQJ01S0105519.1 coordinate 39,162, forward strand.
TCCCACAACATTTACAGAGATGAAGGGTATAGCAAGAGAGCTAGGAGAAATGAAGATACCACTCAGAGCTAAAGTGAGATCGACCAGACAACGAACATACAGATTGAACCCAATATATAAGAAGAAAGTCAAAGCTGAGATTGACAAGATGCTCGAAGCCAGAATCATAGAACTAGTGGAAGAATCAGAATGGATAAGCCCAATGGTAGTTCAGGAGAAAAAACAAGGAGTGATAAGGATATGCGTCGACTTGAGGAAGTTGAATTATGAATGCCTACATGACCCATTCCCTACACCTTTCACGGATGAAGTGTTGGAGAACATAGGAGGAAATTAATTTTACTCGTTCACTGATGGATTCTCAGGATAGCACATGAAGACATATACAAGACCATGTTTGCTACAGAATAGGGATCCTACCAGTACACAGTCATGCTGTTTGGAATGAAGAATTCACCAACAATATTTTCCAGAGTAGTCATCGCCGTGTTTAAGGAATTCATCCACCAATTTCTAGAGGTATACTTGGACGATTGGAAAGTCTATAGTTTGTTGAAAAATCATGTAGAGGTCTTACGACTGATGTTAGAAAGATGTAGGCAGTTCCAAATATCATTAAACATAAAAAATGTATATTCAGAACACCGTCTGGGATACTATTGGGCCATATAGTATGCAAACAAGGTTTACTAGTAGATCCTACAAAGATTGTAGTAATTGTTAACTTGCCACCACCAAAAACAGTCTGTCAACTAAGAGCGACATTGGGACACACATGATACTACATAAAGTTTATCAAGGGATACATGCATATTACTGCACCAATGGATAAATTGTTAAGAAAATATACAAAGTTTCAGTAGAATGGCGATTGTCAACATGGTCTGGACACGTTGAAAGAAAATATGGTCACCATGCCAATACTAGTATTTCCAGATTGGGAGAAGACATTCCACGTACATGTAGATGCATAAGCCATAACACTTGCAACTATCTTGGTGCAAACATGAGTGGGATATTTGGATCACGCTATAACATTTGTGATCATAAAGCTATTAGAATCAGAACATAACTATAGCATTGCAAAGAGGGAAGGCCTAACTATGGTTTACGCACTGCAGAAGTTCATACATTACTTATTGGGGAAACACTTTAAGATGTT
>SNQJ01S0105520.1:10149-35979 GCA_010110895.2 Picea sitchensis
CGGTACTCCATGTCTAGGACCATGTGGGCCTCGAGACATGATCTCCTAGTTATCCCTAATATCGGGGATAACAGGCACAAAAAAGGAACAAGAGGAGAAATAAGGGTGATATGATGGCTAAACGAAGAATTAAACCAAAAAGCATAGGAAAAGTCACTTAAGCCTAAGTCAACGAAAGAATAAAACGAAAAAGGTGTTAAAGGGGGACTTAATTAATTAATTACTCACCTTAGGAGGAAAAGCGCCTAGCTTAAGTGATGTCAATGGTGAATTAGATCGGGAAGAGTATAAAGGCAGGAATTCGACCTAATTCCTCATTATGTTATGATTTGATGTTGAGATATTTGTAGAGGAGGAGGAAATCGACCCCCTTGTTGTTTTGTGGATTTCTGGAGGAAACCACCACCATTGATCTCCTGGGAAAACAATCATTTAGGGTGCAACTCTTGAGGAGGTACATTTGGGTTTCCAAGGGGTATTTTAGAGTATATCCGAGGAAACCCTTCTGACCCATTACAGAGGAGGCTAGGACGATCGTTTCGAGTCATACATCATCATATTCCGCTAGTGGAATCACTAGGGTGCAGTCCCACAGCCCAAGAGGTGCGCAAACCCCCAGGGGTGACATCTGAAGCTTCAAAGGTCGGATCAATCCGACAGTCACCAGGATCAGCCTAGAGGCCAGGGCGCTTCTTTTGAGACAGTTTCCAGTCCATTCCGACGGGTATCGCCATCAGGGCGAGTTTTCCAGATTCTGCAGCAGTTACTGTGAGCTTCCAGATTGCTTTTTGTCGATCTATCCATGCATGCACAGATCAATCTTCATTCTTCTGATCACGTGTATTTCTTGTTAGTTGATTTGTATTCCAATAACGATCCAAGAGATCTAACTGATGATTAGTATATCTATTTCCATCTTATTATTGTATTTCCTGTTTTTTCCTCATTATATATATCAATGAACTATGTTGTCCTTCCTTTCGCATGCATTATCTTTATACTGCTAAAACAATTAATGAATGAAACACACATGCGAAAATCACCAAGCATGTCACACATTAAATAAAACGCATCCAGAAACCCCCAAAGTATCAGACTTCAGTGACAAAACCATAACTCGACAGTAGATATCCAGATCAACTGGATCAGGGATATTTCAACCTTCATAATTTCTTTCATTTCCGTCAACTCTTTCAAAGAGTCTCAAGAAGGAGTCTTTCTTTCTAATGCAACTGATTTATCTCTATTCTCTGATTGTTTGAAGTATTACCCATTGTGAAACCAGGAAGGTTGGACTTTCCAGAAGATTGCATGTCTGTAATGTCCCCATTTTGGGACATTATAACATTACAACATTTCAGAGTGTTATGCCTACCCGAGTAGCCAGATAGGGGTGACAGAGAGTTCGGGAGATATTGAGGGGTTTATTTGGGCCCGACTTGTATCATTCATCATCAGGGTCCATTCCGAATAGCTGGGCTTTGGTTCCCTTGCATTCCGACAATTTCTGTAATTTTGAGTTATTATGGGTCATAATATCATATCTTAATTAAATTCACTCAGAAGGTCATAATGGGCATATTACTTGGAGAAACCTCTTAGTGTAATATCTCATCGGAATCGGGAGGAAGAGTATTACAGGATAAGATGATGAGAAGTGACTTTCAGTGGTAGGAGAAGCCATCAAGATGGATAAATCACTTTTTAGAGGCAAAATGGTTAATTAATTAATTAATTAAGTGATATAATCAAGGAATAATAAAATAAAGTAAAAGTCACTTGGAGGGAAAAGGTCAACAACGAATTAGGGTTTAGGGAAGCTATAAAGGAAGGGTAAAGCAACCTAATTCATTATGCATTATTATGATTTGATGTTGAGAGTTCCCAGAGGAGGAGGAGAGCTGACCTTACTGTTTTGTGGATTTCTGGAGGAAACCACCACCATTAATCAATTTCGGTGTTGAGAGACACACCCTAGCCCATCGGAGATACCATCCAGGTATTTCACTGTACTTTTCAGGAGTATCCATTGCAAAGTGTGCAACTCAACCAGTGAGGGTGCAAGTCAGTTTGAGGGTTTGGAGAGCTGCACGAGATCCGTATCTAGATTGCAGTTTCCTTCCAACCCATTTGATATCTAGCCAGGGCGCTTCTATTGAGCCATCTATCATCGGATTCTGACGGTGGAATCTTGCAGATCGACTCATTCAGCCATTTAGGGTGCAGCTCTTCCAGACAGACATTTGGTGTTGCATGCAGAGTTTCGGAGCAGATCCAGACAAATCCTTCCGACCCATTTCCTTATTTGGCGAGACGATCGTTTTGAGCCATATAGTAGCAGATTCCGTTGGTAGAATCCTTTGGGGCGCATCCAGTGCTCCAGGAGGTGCTCAACCCCCCCAGGGGTCCAGATCCAGTGCCTTAGAGACCAGATTCGAGATCCGACACTCACCCATTTTAGTCTAGAGGCTAGGGCGCTTCTTTTGGAGCAATTTCCAGCGTATTCCGATGGTCTGAACTTCCGGATGAGTTTCCCAGCTGGTAGCGGTTACCGTACTTCGTCGGAATCGTATATTTTCGCCGATCTATCCGTGCATGCATCAGATCTGCTATCATCTTCTGATCACAGGATTTGTATGTTATTTGATTGTATTCCAGTGTTGATCCATGAGATCTGGCTGACGTTTATATTCTATATTTCCAGTAGGCTATTGTATTTCCATGCTCGAACCCTATAATACATGATATTGGGCAGTTGATGTTCTTTACTTCTGCATGCATCCTTTATATGTTGTTTAAACCATAAATATGCAACATGCACATGCAATAACCAACATGCACATGCAATAACCATCAAGATCTCAAACATACAACTGAAACGCATCCAAAAACCCCCAGTGTATTAGATCTGCAAGACAAAATAATAGATCAGTAGCTAATATCTTGATCAGCGGGATCAAGGATATTTCATTCCTATCAATCTTAATGGCCATTTCTTGGCCAATCTTTAGAGTTGTTGGCTCCATATCTCTAAGATGATATCCCATCTCACCATTGAAGGCTTCAATATAATAGATGAGAATGGAATCAACTAGAGGCTTAATATCTGTGTGAAGGCTTGAAACCAAATCATTAAACTTTTTATTAAACTCTTCCATTGTTTCATTCTCATTCTTTCTTATACTATGAAGTGCAGCCAACAAATGACGATGCTCTTTTTTAACATCCCATCTCTCTCTGAATACTTCAATTAAATCCTTGATGGTGGCGTATTTGTTGTCCTCTAACCCAGAAAACCAATCATAAGCATCTTCCTCAAAAGACAAGGAAAAAAGTTTCATTTTAACATCTTTATGATTATGTGTTGCACCACTACACCATTTATTAATGCATAAAGAAAAGGCCTTAAGGTGAGCCTTAGCATTTATTGCATTATTTCCATAAAATGAGGGCAACTTTTCAGTAGCCTTTTCAGGCAAAGCATGTGGATAACCATTTATTGTGGAAAAATCAAGAGGGCTAAAATAATCATCCATTTCTACTTGCAAAAAAATAGAGTCTAAACTAGAATTATTAAATAGCAAGTGAATATCAAAGATGGACTCGAATCCGAGATGATCAAGGATTCTATGAGAAGCAAGTTTGCTCAACCTCCTCCTATAAACCTTTTCAGGTTCAAGGATGAATTTTGTTGTCCAATGACGTTGTTTCTCTTTATGTGATTTTGTCTATCACTTTGCATTCATACGTTTTTATGCTACAATGTTGATTGATAACTTTCTACAAACAGTTTGCAAGTGTTCAACTAGTGGATGTTTCGTCAAACATATTGCAAATACACATATGATAGAAGAAACAACATTGGCATTTTTATTATGGATGGAAACTCAACAGCAATACAATGTATAATGGTTGCTATGGCAGCTGCAACAAAACACACAATATGCAAACCAAAACCTGAAATAATGCCACGGCCTCCTCTAGTAGATGGTGTATCCTCCTCCAAGGACTCTCCAAGCCTCAAAACCCTATCTAGAAGTAACTCAGACTCAGCTGCAGAAATCGGCCTTGGCTACAGAAACTCGGCTTTAACTACAGAAACTCGACCTCAGCTACAGAAACTCGGCCTCAGCTAAAAAAACACAACCTTAGCTACAAAAATGGCTTCGGCTACAGAAACGGCCTCAACTATAGAAACGGCCTCAGCTACAGAAATGACCTCCACTATAGAAACGACTTCAGCTACAAAAACGTATTTAGCTACAGAAACAACCTCAGCTGCAGAAATGTCTTCAGCTGCAGAAATGACTTCAGCTACAGAAACGACCTCCGCTATAGAAATAGCCTCCACTAAAGAAACGACTTCAGCTACAGAAACGACCTCAACTATAGAAACAACTTCAGCTATAAAACTCGGCCTTAGCTACAGAAATGTGGCCCACAAGATGAAGCTCAAATGGATCCTCCTCCTTGTCTAGATAGGGTGGATATTGCACCACCGAAACCAAACCACAATGGAATGGTTTTGTCAAAACACCAACGAAAATTTGGCTCTCAAGAGCACTCCAAATAAGAGATCAAATCATAATCCAAAATGAATCTCTACCCCTCCTTTTATCCTTCCTCCATGCCTTCTAGAACTTTCCCCCTTTTTCACTAAATCAAATATAACTTCTAGAACTTTCCCCTTTTTTACTAAATCAAGTATAACCCTTTTCCCCCCTTTTTATTTTACTTTAAGATTAAAAGTCACTTTTAATAATGGTTAAGTAACTTATTAATCTAAATTTACTTTATTTCCTTAATGTCACTTTAAATACATAACATCGCCTAACTAAGTGGCATTAAATAACCCCTTTTGACTTTCTTTTTATTTACTAACAAGCCACGAGAGTCATTTCTATTGTTGAGCAGGGGAATCCAAAAATGGGGACATGACAAATTGGATGCAATCTAGGCAAGAGGGTCAGATACTGATGACCAGAGTGGCAGAACATGATGAGTCCTTTCTGGTATGGGACCCTGGGATTCTTTGGTTTGACACTCTGGAAGTTGGTACATATAGGAGGGCAAGATGTTACTTTCAGGAGACTATGGCGCAGTGGATCGATTTCCTAGGGGGGATATTCTATGAAGAGTATACTGGGTATTCACAGTATCTGATTTCTCTACTGATAGGTGGCCTTCAGAAATCCCCTGGTGTTAGCACATTGCAAGACAGTATTGTGGGTGGTAGGTGCTCCACATCTTTTAGAATGGTCTAGGACCTGGGGATCATCATTAGTTTCATTTGGGTTCATCTTGATGTTCCTATGGGTGTGATGGGATTTCTTGAGGAAAAGCAATCTTTGGGAAGGGAGGATTTGTCATGTCCCCATTTTTTGATTCCCTATTCGGAAATAGAAATAACTCTCGTGGCTTGTTAGTAAAGAAAAAGAAAGTCAAAAGCGGTTATTTAATGTCACTTAGTTAGGTGATGTTATGTATTTAAAGTGACATTAAGGAAATAAAGTAACTTTCGATTAATAAGTTACTTAACCATTAATAAAAGTGACTTTTAATCTTAAAGTGAAATAAAAGGGGAGGAAAAAGGCTTGTATTTGATTTAGTCAAAAAGGGGAAAGTTCTAGAAGTTATATTTGATTTAGTCAAAAAGGGGGAAAGTTCTAGAAGGCATGGAGGAAGGATAAAAGGAGGGGTAGAGCTTCATTTTGGATTATGATTTGATCTCTTATTTGGAGTGCTCTTGAGAGCCAAGTTTTCATTGGGTTTTTGACAAAGCCCTTCCATTGTGATTTGGTTTCGATGGTGCAATATCCACCCAAGCTAGACAAGGAGGAGGATCCATTCGGGATCTCCATTTGAGCTTCATCTTGTGGGCCGCATTTCTGTAGTTGAGGCCATGTTTCTATAATTGAGGCAGAGTTATGTAGCTGAATTTGTTTCTGTAGCTGAGCCCATTTCTATAGCTAAGGTTGTTTCTGTAGCTGAAGCCATTTATGTAGCGGAGGTTGTTTATGTAGTTGAAGTCGTTTCTGCAATTGAGGTCGTTTCTGTCGCTGAATCCGTTTTTGTAGCGGAGGTCATTTATGTAGCTGAAGTTGTTTCTGTAGTGGAGGTTGTTTCTGTAACTGAGGTCATTTCTGTAGTCGAAGCCATTTTTGTAGCTGAGGCCGCGTTTATGTAGTTGAGGCCGAGTTTCTTTAACCAAGGCCGAGTTACTTCTAGACAGGGTTTTGAGGCTTAGAGAGTCCTTGGAGGAGGACACACCATCTACTAGAGGAGGTCATGGCATTATTTCAGGTTTTGGTTTGCATATTGTGTGTTTTGTTGCAGCTGCCATAACAACCATTAGAGATTGTATTGTTGTTGATTTTTCATAATGTTGACCATCTATTTCGACTAGCGAGTCAACTCCATGTTCCATGAAGCTATGTACCTGATGGTGCAACAAAGTTGAAGACTTTCTGGTTCTACAGGGCAGTTTTTGCCCCTGGCACATCCTTTTGTAATTGGAATTTCTGCTCCCTTGTGTGGGATAATAATGTAATTGGTCATCATGAGTCAAATTTTAGTTAGTTACCTAGGACTTTATCAATAGGGAAGTCCTTTCATTGAGTGTTTTTTATCCTCGGGTAATTTTTAATTACCCTTGAGTTTTTCACTCACAATAATCCTCCAAAGTGGTGAAAGGCGTTCTAATGATCGAGCCCAAGAAGTGACTAGGGTCTAGGAATGTTGTAAATGACCATGCTATACATATTCCAGAGTCTTGCAGAATTTCGTTGAGTCTAAGTAGTTTTTTTTAATTTATTAAAATTACTCGGTTAATGGTAATTTTAATTAAAATAATGTAAAAATTTGGTCCTAGAGGATTTTGATAGGGGTGTGAGTACTCAAAAGAAATGGAATGATACCCCTTACACCCTTGGACCAAGTTTCAGCTCAATTGGACAATTTTTGCTAGGTCATTGTCCATGAGTCCTAGTGAGTCTCGAGTCAGCGATTTAATTGCTTAATTTGGCTAAGTAAAAAATGTCAAATATTGTAAAATGAGCAAAAATACATGAGAATGAGTGGGAGATGATTCCTAATCCTTTTCCTAAGTTAGGAAATTTATTTCCTAGCTTAATCCAACCCCCCTTTCTTAGCCACAACCTCAACTCACCATCTCCCTAAGAAAGGTGCGCCCCCCTTGGTGAGTAACTTGCCCAAAATTAAAGAATTAAAGAAAAACTCTACCTAAGTCCCTAAGTGTGCCCTCCTAAGGCTCTAACCTAGCAATTGGGTGAGTCTAAAGGTGTTTTCCCCCTCACCACACTCAACCCTCAAACCCTAAGATGACCAAAACCCTAAAAGTGTGCCCCTCCTTTAAACGATCACTCTTGCTTGTTGCTTGCCACTTGGAGCTCATCCAAGAGGAGTCTCTCTTGCCTCCCAGGTAAAAAATAATTCTCATCCCTCCCTCATTTCACATCTATTCTCAGAGTAAAGTTACTATGCCCAAATCTCTCCCACTCTCCTCTCTCTCCCATTTTGCTCTTTCTCTTTTCTAAAGCTTGCTGCAAGTATTTGCAGCAACCTTTTTTTTGAATAATAGAAAATCTGTGAAGGATACATTGTGTGCATTGGGAGTATTCTCAGTGCCAATCTTGAGCTATATTGAGGTGATATCTGTTTTGATTATTTTGTGTATATTCTTGTTGTAGATCTAGTGTAGGAGATCTAAGCAAAATATTTTGCTTGGATAGATCTATGATAGTATTATTGTAGATTTATTGAGTGTTTTATTATTGATTTAGCGAAGTATTTTGTTATCACTTAAATCTACTCACCTCCTCTCTTCTTATGTAGCTTGATCTCATAGTTTGCAGGTCACCGAGGGTTTTAGAAGACAAATTTCAGATCTAGAAATTTGTCTCTTCAACCAACAAAAACCTCTAATTGTTTTCTTTTTTATTTATGTTCTTTCCATCTTCTTGTTGGGCAAATTTTTGTTCTGAAATAGGTTAAAAATTGTCCATTTACTTGCTGATTTTTACATGTAATATTTTTGTTAAAACTAACAGAAATTTTCTGAAGTTTTCTGCTGGTTTTCTAACATTTCCAACAAGCTTTTGTTTGTTGATTTCTTGCAGGTTTTCGCCAGAAAAGGAGAGGTGTTGCCCATGTGGGGCAACAAAACACCCAAGAACAGCCTCCCAACATATGGTTTGGATACCCACTTCTTCTCTTCTCTACTTCTTTATTGTAAGTAGCCCAAGAGAGTCTCTTGGGCTTGCATTTCTCTCATATTTTAATTTTCTACAATTAATTAATTTGTTTGCCTACACCTTGCATAGTGGATTGGTCTAGCTACCCATGCAAAATCGTAAGTCTAGGAAGCTAAGTTAATTTTTTGTTTTCTGCATCTAATGTTTTCCCCACTTGTCCTTAAGGCAAGGTTGAGAGGCTAGGTTTTCTTTCTTTCCTTTCAAGTTAATTATTTTTATTGCATTCACCCACTTTGGCACAAAACCGGTAGGCTTGTCCTCCTCCTTGTGCCTTTGTTGAGGTTGCAAAGTGTTTGATTTAATTCTTGTTTTCCCCACTTGTCCTTAAGACAAGTTTGAGTGGCTAGGAGCATTTTATTTTACTTTCCAAGTCTTTTATTTACATTGCATTGATTTATTTTGCCTACACCTAGCAAAGAGGTTTGGCTTAGACAACCCATGCTATATCGTAAGGCTTGCTTTATTGTTTAATTTGTTAATATCTATTTGAGTTGGAAAGCTATCTTATTTCATCAATCTCTTTCTTAAGTTGGGAAGTGATCATATTGTTAATATCTTTAAGTTAATCATAGCTTGTAGCCTTAAGATTTGGGGAAATTTATCTAGTTTAAATAGGCACCCAGACTGGTACAACTTTCGCCACCAAAAAGGGTGCTTGTGGAGGCTACAAGGGGTGCTAAGTCGGGGACGAATTCACGACACTAGGTGTCCCCCCTGCTTGAGCGCCCAAGTATTCCAAGTTGACTTGTGGAGCTAGGGAAGGGCCTTGTTTTCCCTTCTTCTTGAACACCGAGCATCATTTTGGCCAAAGCGGTAAGAGTCTAGGGGTAGACACATAGTCTAGGCTTGCATCTTCAAACCTTAATCCCCCTAATCAAAGAGAGACTCTAAAATTATCCTAAAATTTAACTACAACACTTGTGCTTTACATTTCAGTTATCTTTAGTTGTGCAAGCTTTGTGCAAGGCATTTTCATGTTCATGTGATTCATTTTACTAGCAACTTTCTTTCCAAGTACTTTTCTTTGAAGTTGGGCACATATTTACTTTCAAGTCCCATTATCTCTAAAGTTGTGTATCTCCACTTGAGCACTCTATTTTTTAAGTTGTGCACCATCTTTTTGGAGCAACTAGCTTGTAGTTTCCTCTTGCTTCATAAGTTGCACACCATCTCTTTGGGGCAACTTGCTTGCAGTTTCATTTCACTTCATAAGTTGCGCACTAGCTTCATTTCCCATTTATTTCCAAGTTGCTTCAATTTATCTTTCATGTTTGATTATTTCATGTTCATGGTATATTTGGTCTAACTATTCTTTAGTTTTTGTGCTATTATCTAACTTGTAGTTCCATTGTATACTTGTTCCTAGCATATTTCATTTTTGTATTTCAATTTGTAACTTATCTCAATTGTAAAGTTATTTTATTGTAATTAGATTACTTTTCCATTCTTTGTATTCTTTGTGTACAAACTTAATTGACCCCTTTACCCAACCTTTAGGCACTAGTCTTAGTTGTCCTTTTAGAGAAAGGTCTTGATTGTCATTGAAGCTTTGCATTTGCATTGCTACTTGTCATATAGGTTAGATTCCCCCTAACTTAACAAACTAAAATTAACTCCTAGAATTCATTAATCAACTTACATAGTAAGTAGGGTCTACCCCCCTTGGCTTCCCTAGGAGTAAGCCTAGACAGAAGAAATCCAAGTCGAGGTGACAATGGGTTTGGACTTAGGCATTGTGACTCCAAGGACAGACCAAGTGGATTGGAGACTTCTCCACGATTGTAGGTGTGTATAAGGATGACAACACATCCATAATGAAAAATGATAATGTTGTCTCTTCTATCATATGTGTATTTACAATATGTTTGACGAAACATCCAGTAGTAGAACACTTGCAAACTGTTTGTAGAAAGTTATCAATCAACATTGTAGCATAAAAACATATGAATGTAAAGTGTTAGACAAAATCATATAAAAAGAAACAACATCATTGGATAGCAAACACTAATATCCTAGCCAAGTACATTTGGGGATATTACATATATTGGAGTGTTGGCTTCATTGTTAATGGTGGGATTCTAGCAGCAACACCATACATACTCTCTCTCTCTCTCTCTCTCTCTCTCTCTCTCTCTTCTATTATTTTTTATCTTCTTCTTCTAGCTACTCTTTCTTCGTGCAAGGATAAATCATTGTACCGGTTTTTGTGCTTGTCTACTGTGGTGCAAACAGCCCTATGGTGAGTCATTAATAAAGAAGTGTTGTGCTTGTATCGAGCTTTCATTCTTGTCAGTATTGTGTCTTTACTTTATGCATTGATTAGTAGCTCATATCCATTTATTGTGATTAATATTCGATCTTTTAAGTGGTTTTATTTTCTCTTTCTGTTCATCTTTCTCACGCTAACACTATAGGGATCTTTCTGAGCGATTTTTACTATCAATTTTTTAACGTCTTGGGCAGTTTTACATGCTGTCCAAGACAAGTTTGGCTACTGTTTTTTGTGTTTAATTTCAGAAAATCAGACTCAAAATCAGCAGCAAGCTACCTAGGGACTCCCCCCTAAGGTTGGCACGCACCAGCCCGAACGGAGAGGAGGTTTGTCGGTGACACTTAGGGAATTTTCTCCCTGAATTAGCATCTTTTCCATCACTGATTTTACCTTAGATCAGATCTGATTGGAGGGTGAAAAAGTGTGCTAACAAGTCTGTGAAGACCATTACTTTAGAGAAATTAGTGTCTTGAGTATGAGATATCATCAAAGAACTTGTTCCACAACATATGGGATATTCTTTTCATAAGAGGGAGAAGAATTGGACACCTTTGCATTACTTGGCTCACTTATTAAATCCCAAGTATAACAATGATGAGTGGCTCCATGGTGGGCCTTCACATAAATTCCTTTCTCACATGGACAAAGATATTTCAAAGGGGAAGAAGGTTGCATTGAGGAGGATATATCACAACAAAGCTACCCTTGAGGGGGAGGAGGAGAGCTTCATAGATTTTTCCACTTGCAGTGGGAGATTTGGAGGCTTTGATGTAATCAAAGATAGGGGGATTAAGAAGCCCTATGCTTGGTGGGAAACTCATGGGGTACCATGTGTTATCTCTCAAACTCTACCCAGGGAGGAAAAAATCCTAACCTCGGTGGGAGAGCCTAGAGGCACTACATGAAAGCTACCTGTTGACCGCCTATTTAGCACAGGGGTCAACTCATGTATCATGAAGTTTATCTATGACGAAGACAGTTATGGTTCTACTGGGTATCTGATACCCCAGCACTTAAATTTTTGTAAACGGGATTTCCGCACCCCTGCGTGGGTTAATAATGTAATAAGTCTGCATGGATCATAGTTAGGTCATTCCAGTTACCTTGGGTGATCCCTTCGGGAGGTTCCTTTCATCGGGGGTTTTATCCTCAGGTTGTCAACCCAGGACAAGCTCCTGGCCGACTTCCTTGAGTTTTTCCCTCCATTGACGCTTCCTCAAAAGTGGTGGAAGGCGCTCTGATAGTCTCATTCATTCGGTAACCTCATAGGATTATTGTAAATGACCATGCAGGCTGATATGCGAAGTTTAGCGAATTAAAGTCGAGTCTAGATAGGTTTTTTAATTAATTAAATTTTACAAATTTAATTAATTGAATTATTGAGCTAAATGTTGTAAAAACTCGTCTTTGGGAGAGAAGAATGGGTATTTGTGCTCAAAATGAATGGAATACTACTCCTACACCCATGGATACTTGCAAGTTTGACTCCAATTAGGACCAGGTTTACTATGTCTTAGCCCACTTAGAGTGGAGTTAGAGTCAAACCAACAATTTTAATTGCTAAAAGTGACTGTTGGTCAGATGTTAAAATTATTGTAATTGTGAGTTTGTGAGTGAGGGTAAGGTGGAGATGGCAAATTCAGACCTCTAACCTGCAAACCCATCCCAGCCTTTTCCCAGCAATTTCAACCTCTTGGTGTTCACTTTCCCACTTTCTAATTTTTTTGCCCTAAGGGGAAAAACGGCCCATAACTAACCAAATCCCTTGAATTGCTCCTTGAAACTTGGAGTGGGGCGTCCACACATGTGGTGCGGCCCCTAGACATACCAAAACTCCTAACCCAGCAAAACCCTAACTCCCATTCTTCTAACCCCTTTCCCACCTTTTGCACTCAAAAAACATGGCCCCCTAGGGAGGTGACGTTTTTTTGAGTGGAGGTTGTTGTGACTTATTTGGGGCCCCTCTCATGAGTTATAACTCCCTTTAACCCCACATCACCTTCTAGGATGATCCCTCTCCTTTTTCCTCATTAATTTCCCTCCATTTCTCCATTTCACACTTTTTGGGCCCTCCAAGGCGCCCCTCTTCTTGGAAACTCACAAAATGATTTTCTAAAAAATTATTTGGACCTCCTCACAACTTCCTTGGCATCCAATCCCAAGGCCTCCCACACCCCTCTTGGCAGTCCCAGCACCTCCTACTTTTTTCTACACCATTGATCTAGTTTTCAAACCCTAGATGGTGTACCCACTCATTGAGGTTTGCTCATTTGATGTGGATTTGACCTTAGGTTCATCAAGTGCAACTTCTCACTGACCTCAGAGGAATTATAAAGAAATTCCTCACCTCTTTCCCTCACCATTCTTTGAGCTATTATTTTTGTCTGAATTCTTGTCATTCTCTCTTGCTCTTGCCATCTTCCTCTCACTCATTGCTCTTGGAATGCTTGGAGCAATTAGTTGCCCAAAGTTCCACCATATTGGATGAATAAAGCTTTGGAGGACATTTGGATCTCATAGATTAGTCTAGTGATCAAGATCACATGGGAATTTGATAGTGTTTCTTTCTCATCTTGTTTTCTATATTGCTAGCATTCCTTGGCAAATTAGTTTGTTGGGGTAAACTAAATATACGGTAGCAGTGTTGATAGTTTATGTATTGGATGGTTGGGTTTGGATCCTTAGATTAGTTCAGATTTTTTATGCTAACACAATACTATGTTGCTATAGATCTACTTGTTGTTTTGAGTTACAGGTTGTGTCTCCACCCGAGGTTGTGGAGTGGAGGCTTTTAAATGATTACAACCACTTCCTGCATACTCTCCAAGCTATTCTTTTAGATATGATATCTTACTTTTATATTTCACATTTGTCATTTTCTGTGCTATTTTAACTCATTGATAGGTCAAAAAATATAATTTCTCTTTCATAATACCTTGCTGGAGATTTACGTGTATATACGAGAAAATTTCTGTATTTAAATATTAGTGTTGCAGCATTTCCGGTAAGCTTTTGCTTGCTGTTTTTTTTCTGAGGAGACGGCGTTATATTTCAAAGGTACAAGGCATACAACGCAGTGGGAGGCTTCCCAAGAAGCACTCTCCTTGACTTGGTGACATTTCTCCTCTCTTTTCCTTCATTTTCTAGAAATTTCTGAAATTTTTCTAAGTAGTTTGAGCTCTCATAAAAAGTAACCTAACTTAGTTAGTCATTCTTTTGTTGATATAACACCTAGATTAGTTTGTATATCATTCTTATATCATTCCTTTATTTGTTTAATAAGTCAATCTAATAATGCTTGTTAGCATTATCAAGGTAGTTCTTGCCTGAGGAGTAGGCCAACAGCCTAACGAAATCCTATACCTTCGGGGAAGGGGAGTAGTTTCAAAGCCCTCCTTTTCTGTGCTAGTTTGTCTTGGTAGTGGTAGCTTCACTAGGCACTTTGGGGGAGTCATCCCAATATGCATTACTGGCTTAAAGAAATCTACTTGTGGTGATTATCTTGCTTAACTTTTGATATATCTTGGATAGTCTATCGCACACCAGCTTATTTTCCTTTTCATAATCTCATATGCTCTTGCTTTCTATGTAATGGTTAGATGGTTTCATTGTGCTCATATGTTCTAAGATCTATGGTTTTTGAAAAGTTGTTTAACCTATTTTTAGATTGCATATGATGATGAAGTTTTAGAGATCTTCTATTTGCTAAGTTACTAAGTGAAATAGCTTGTGAAGAATAATGAACTTAGCAAGTTAGCATAGCTTCAAGTGGTTTTGATTAAGTCTTGATACACCTTTGAGATACCACTTTCTTGCTCACAGCCTAGTGCTCCTGGAGCCCACAGCCTAGTGTCCTTTTGGGACATCCTACACCCACGACCTAATAGCCACTCTAGTGCTCCACGGCTTAATTGGTTGGAGTTTGCTCACTGACCTCATTTCACTTTACACTCACTGACCTAACACATTGATTAGCTCACGGCCTAGTGTATTCTTCTAGCACCTAACATTTTCAGTTTTATTTTTATATTCACATACATATGAGTAAAATAGCTCCTGACCTTGTTGGTTTATCACACACCTTATGCACATGTGGTATTATGTTTATAGTTTAAGATATGATGGCTTAATACTTATGCTTACGCTCTAAACCTTTTAACTTTTAAGCTCACACATCTTAAAATATCTTATATCATCTCACATGCTAATGGTTTAAACATCTAATGTGCTTTAAAGGGTTTAATCTTTCATTTTATTGCTAGCATCTCACATGTATTGGTAAATGGTTTAGTCTTTCAATATCTTACAAGTACTTTTCATGTGATGTTAATTTAGATGGTTTCGCTTTGTTAATGATATCTATTGCTATACTTATATATGTTGATGGTGGTATAAATCTCGGTACAAGCATTAGTTTTAACCACTTTTGCTCCCACGGCCATAAGCTAAATCCACTAAAATAAAAGTGTCTAAAACTCTTTAAAATTAACTTAACACACCTTAAAGACCCACCGAGGGTCCCTAAAACACTTAACAACATTTTAGGGGTCTTTGGCAACTATTTCCATCATCTAAAACGGGTAAGAGGGACAGTGTTTGGGGGAAGTGGTGGGGGACCATCCAGTGATTTTAGTTGGGAGATCCCTCTCGACTACTTCTTGGTATGGTGAAGTGTGGGCTGACCTTGGAAACTAATTTGGTATCCCGATTATCTTGGTACCAAGGTTATTTGGTGGAAGTAGGAGTTAAGACACACATCCTAGTTAGGGGGTGGGAATCTAAAATGCTTAAGAAAGAAGTACATTGTTGCATAGATCACATTGTATGTTTGGGAAGTAAGATGTATTGATAGGCCAACACACTTGTGATAATCTCATTGTTTTCACTTATCTATTTTGCAACTAATTGTCTTTATCTCTCATGTGATTACTTGTTTACATCATTGATATATCTTATTGATTAAATATCATTTGTGGTGTGGATAAAGTAAGTGATTGAGTATCCCACTTGGGAGGCATCACCTTCTTTCATCATGAGCAAGTGGTTAGTTGCAGTGAAGGCAGTCCAAGTGGAGTAAGTGCCACTTGGGGCATGTAGCCTAGGGTGTGATTTGTTTATATCTTTTGTATAACTTGTATCTATTTGATGTATCTTGGTAAATAATTTGTAAAAGCTTTCTAACACTTAATCATTATTGTTGTATAATTCTGGTTTGGGGTAGTTTAGTTGATTTGGTTGTAATACTTCTTGTAATTGAACCACCCCAAAGTATAGTTGACCTTAATATAGGCACTAGTCTTTAGTTGAGCTAGGAAAGGGCTGCCTCACATTAAACTTAGACTTGCACCTGCATAGCTGCTTGTCATCTAGGCTAGTTTCCCCTTATCCCAGCCTCAGTGGAATTCACTCCTAGAACATTTTACTTAAAATTAACTTTCGGTAGCAGGGACTACTTGTAGCTACCTAGGGTGGCCTACAGGAAGAAGTTCCCGTCAAGGTGGCAGTGTGGGCAGGGAACAGACATTGTTTGTGTCTCAGGGGGCACACTAAGTGTGGCTTGGAATTAGCTCACGTTTGCAAATGCTAAGGATGACAGCAACATCTTTGGCTTGTGGATTGCCGGGGATAAGTCATTTATCCTTGGTCTAGCTTAGAGCTTAACATGATATTCTTTATTCTTTAAGAACTAATTAATAAAACACTTTGGTCCTTAAAATTCTTTGAACCTCACATTGGCTAGCTTTGTGTGAATGCGTTTTCAGAGTGGCTCCATTGAATAGTGCTGTCAAGAGGTGTATACTACTAGGAGGGGCCTGCCTGAGTTGTTTAATGTCCTTTTCTGGCAGGAACTTTGAGAACAGAGTTTATGGAGGATAAGAGCACGCCTTCACCTAGGAGCTCTGACTTAAAAGTCTTGGAGATGAAGCACTCACTAATATCCAATACTTGTTCCCAAACAATAATCAACCAACTGTGTAGATTCCCACTCCTAGTCCTAACTTAACCATGAGTATATTTTTGAGACCTTTGAACTTTTCATGACAATTCAAAGGTTACCCTCACCAAGTTCCTGAAAAGGCTATTGATAAGTTGCCTACTTTTCATTGAAATAATGTTGTTAGTGCCAAGTCACACCTCCGATGTTTTGAGAAGTGTATAACACTATATTGTGGTGGTCACAATATAGTGTTATACACTTCTCAAAACTTCGTATGTGTGACTTGGCACTAATGGCATTGTTGTTGAGTGGTTTACTGATTTTGATACGGACAAATTTAGCACCCTTGATGAAATATTGGATGGGTTTAGGAAGAGATGGGGTGACCACAAAGAACATAGATTTCAACTTCTTTCCACCATTAGGAAAAAGAAAATAGAAACTATGATTGAATTTAGCTTACTAAGTTCATGTATGAAACCTTCACATAAAGATATAAACTGAATCTTTGCCATTTGATTCATTACATTGGAAGCTTTGAAGGAGAAATAAGATATGCCCTTAGAGATAAAGAACCTCAGGACTTAAATACAGCACAAAGAATAGCTATGAGGGTGGATCAGAATTTGCTTGAGGCTAGGAGTCTAATATTTCTGGTTTTACTAGAGGTTCCACTAAAGGTAAATGATGAAAAGAAAAAGAGAGTAGGCCAAAGGGACAAGAGGGTCATCAAGTGATAATATGGATAAGTTGTCCCAATTAATCAAGCAAATGGAAATTAATCC
The DNA here is from genome assembly GCA_010110895.2 of Picea sitchensis. Lineage (NCBI taxonomy): Eukaryota > Viridiplantae > Streptophyta > Pinopsida > Pinales > Pinaceae > Picea > Picea sitchensis. The sequence continues at coordinate 27,418 of SNQJ01S0105520.1, forward strand.
AGCTAATCAAGCCAAAGAACATGCTAATCAGATGAATGCTATTCAGATAGATTGATTGCCATGGAAAGGGAATCAAGCTAATAGGCCTCCCCATAGACCAAAATGATAAATGGCCTAGAAGACCTCCCATATGTGATCAAAGACCTCCTCCAGTTGAGCAAGGCCACTTAATCCTTTTGAATCCACCAACAGTAGAGCATCAGCTATATACCATGTGAACTCTTGTGGTGTGTTTCATGAGGAGTCCACTTGTCCAGGTTTTCTAGAAGATTGCTATGGTGACTATGGAAGTGAACAAATAAACTGTGTGGCAGAAATTATTATGGGGAGGTATGATTGGATGGATACTTATGATCATGGAAGATATGGAAACTTCATGAGCGGGGATGTTGATAAATATGAGAGAAATATGGGCCCAAGCCACACCTCAACAAATTCTTTGAAATAAGCTGAGTACAAAAGGTTTACACATACAAAGGGGTGGAAAGAGACAAGGGTCAAACCTTCAAAATACTCCCAAGGGTAACCCAACTTTTTCTAAGTCTAGTGAACCTATAGTAACGGATCTTAATGTGTGACTAGGGGGTTTGGATCGGCAAATACAAAGATTCTAGTGCAGGTTTAAAATCCTTGAAGATCCATACAGAGGAGAAGTTAAAAGCGGTACATGAGCCTCTAAAATGTTATCTGAAGCTTGACCGACCATAGCTGGGATGCAGGTTATTAGAGGGTGGAAGTCAGACAATGAGAAGAATTTGCCTTTCTACCTGTCTCTACTTGTAAATGATAAGGGTAAATGCATGTTAGATTCGAGAGCAAGTTCAAATGTTATGACTAAGAGGTGATGGAACAATTGAACTTAAGGATATCTAGATACTTACCATAGCATTTGTGCCTTGGATAGTCAAACCATGAAGTTTTGGATTAATTAAGGGTTTGCAAGTATACTTGAAGGCATTTCCGGATATTACCATTGAGATGGATATTGTGGTGATTGATGTGCCTGATTCATGGGGTATGCTCCTATCTAGGAAATGGGCTGCTGAGCTTGGAGGTAGTATTTAGATGGACTTATCTTATGCCACCTTACCCACACCAAGTGGGAAATTTCCAATTGGATAGAAATATATATAGGTATGAAAAACCCGAGGCCCTCATAGATGAATTGATTTATGAAGAAGAGAGCCTTAGGAATTATGCCATTTTATCTAACTCAATTGTACCCCTAGAAGATAAAGTCAAAGAGATAATGGGTTAGATGAAATTATGAATTTTTTATTACATTTTGATGGTGCCTTTTTCTAGATTGGGAAGGGAACAGATTGTTCTTGGGTCTCCAAATTGAGTACAAATATCTAAAGTTTCTAGCATATAGATTGGAGTTTGAAGCAACAAACAATGGCAGAGTATGAGGCTTTTACTCATGGTTCGTTTTGCAAAGAAAGGTGTCAAATGTCTAATAATGTCAATGGGGGATTCAGACTTAGTAATCAACAACTTAAGAATAAATTTACTTGCAAGTCTGAGAGATTAAAAGGATATAGGAATGCAATATTGGATATGATTGATGAACTTGATGCCATAAACCTTATTGCCATTACTAGAGCCGAACTCAATGAGATGAATTGGCGTGTGGCTTCAACACCACAGGTTTAGGATAGCTTGATTGTGAGAACATTTGGTGAAGAGTGATTTTGGACCCAACCAGTTAGGATAACAAAATCCCTTGGCAGGGTTTTAGGGATGATAAAGCAGATTTAATGGATTTTGGCCATATGCATGAGTTTTCTGACTTTGGCCTAAACACAATGAATGGAGGGTGCAACTATACCCCAGAAATGTTGATAAAAGACACCTCCTAAATACAATTGTTTCCTTAGAAAGGAATTTTTGACAAACAAGATGGTCACAAACAAAATAAGGATCAAAGAGAGAGAAAGGAATTGTGTGATCATGAAATGAACATTGGGCCAGTGAAAAGCGGATGGTGAAAGATTGCTTAAGCCACCTATAGAAAGAAAAAGTTAGAATTATTAGAAATTATTAAGGGATGTTTTGGCATTTTAGCTATGATGAGCTAAAAGTCTATAGGGGTAGAGATGTCATTGACATGTGATTCCTCTGGAAAGAACTAGCCCTTTAAAATGAGAGATTAAAGACAGTTAACCCAAGTTAGCTCCTTTGGTCCAAGCAGGAGTTACAAAAAATATTAAAAATTTGGAATTATTGCTCAAATAGACATTCTTCATGGTGTTAAAACATGGTTGTTGCTACTCAGAAGAAGAGAATGGGAAAATGTCTGGGAACTTGAAGTCTTAGCAGGGCTTGCACAAAAGACCCTACCCCTCTAAGATGGAAACTCTACTGCTAGGGTTACAGGATCTTGAATGATTTCCATGCTTGATGAGTTTAGGGATACAATCAGATAAGACTTAAAAGAATGAAGGCATAAAACTACTTTACTATACTCATGGGAAACTTTTGAATATCTTAGGATGCCATTTGGTTTATCAAATCATGAGCCTACTCCAAGAGATATGGATTATGCCTTTAGGTGGTTGATTGGAAAGTTGATTTAAATTTATCAAGATGACTTAACTTGGTATTTTCTAGGATGGGAAGCACATAACATTCACATAAGCAAGTTTGGATAGATGTAGAGAATTTGGAATCTCTGTGAATCCTACTTTAAGTGATCACTGGGAGTTCTGAAGGAAAATTCTTTGGGACATATAATTTCCAAAAGACAGGTCAAGCTAGGCCAGGAAAGAATTGAGCCATTATAGGTTCCATACCCGATTATCGAAGAAATGCCTGATCTTCTTAGGACAAACCAATTTGTCCATGGGTTCATACCTAACTATGCTGAGATCCTTTAGAGCACTATACAGAGCTACTTGAAGGGATGTCCAGAATTTGAATGGGTGAGTAGAAATTAAGCTGAGCTTTTGAAGTATTAAAGCGCCATGTGAGAACAAGGTCCTTGTTGGTCAGTTATGATAAGGACTTCATGGATTTTCTCCTTTGCTAGAGACACTATTCTAGGTGTGTTGCTTGGGAAAATGCTCAGACCATGAGCATTATTGCCTTATTCCAGGTCCGGGCCTTTAGGAGATTCAGAGTTAAAGTATCCTATGTTTGAGAAGCAAGCATATGCCTTGGTCAATTCCCTCAAACACTTTAGAAGGTCTTCATTGGTTATTCAAAGGTGGGTGGTTATGTGTTCCTAGTCCATTGGTTAAGGATGTTTTTATCCTTGGGGTGGAGGGATTGGGCTCAAAGGGGTAGATGGATTTACTAAAATCCGGGGAATATGATTTGAAATCAAACCTACAAAGCTAGTTAAGAGCCAAGGATTGGCCAAGATGTTAATAGAGAGTAATGAAAGGGCTTTGGATTGGTTTGCCAAATTAATGATAAAAATTATCCTCCTAACTTACAAAAGCTAGAACAGGTTGATTGGGTACCACGGACATTTACCTGTCAGAAGAATCTTACTTGTCCAAGCCATCTAGTAGGACCTAGAAAAAGGGCTTTAAGGTTAAATCAACTAGTATGTTCTTACTAGAGATGGGTTGGGAATGGAGGAGGGAATCTGATGGAATTATCCTTAGATGTAGATGAAGTTGAATCTGAGAAACTAGTGGATGAATTCCATAGGATTTAATGGTGGACATTTTGTTACTAAAACTACTACCCACAAAATCCTTACGTGAGGAGATATTACAGCCCACAATACTGAGGATGTGTGTGAGGTTTGTTGGAGGAAATGTGTGAGCCATGACTTTTTCACTGGAAAGCAAAAGTTAGCAACACTACCTTTACAACCAGTCATAATAGAGGCACCTTTTATTAATGGGGTTTGGACTTCGCCAGTAAAATTTGAAAAGAGTGATAATTCAAGTAATGGTTATTCATGGGTTCTCCATTCTGATTATTTCAAAAAATGGGTTGAGGCCATTCCTACTAAATCTATGGCAGAAAAAAAGGTGTTGATGGATTTCCTAGAAGACATGATTATAACCAGGTTTGGGGTTACATCAAAAGACAAAGTATGAGATAATGCCAAGGCCTTTTGTTCGTCAGAGATGTCTTCTTTTTGTTCCAAGTATGGCATTATCTTATCACATTACTTGATTACTACCCCAAGGAAATGGTCAAGAATCAAGTAATAAAAATCTAATGACCATAGTCAAGAAAATAGTGGGTGAAAACAAGAAATCTTGGGATAGTAAAATCAAGCATGCATTGTAGGTAGACGAGGTTACAAAGCTGACTACGGGGAAAGGAGTCCTTTGGAGTTAGTCTATGGATTGGAAGCTAGGTTGCCAATGCACATAACCTTCCTACTTATGGGTGGGTTGAGGACTCTTCACGGGTCGAGAATGCATTTGAGAGCGAAGGGTAAATGGGTCATGGTTAGATGAGATGAGGAAAAGGCATATGATGAGACTTAGAAATGGAGAATAAAGTAAAAGAAAGCTTTGACTTGTCTGACCCGAGCCCACGAGGACTTCCTTGGATTTGGGGATCTGAGTTAAACTTTGGGATAAGCATAAAGAGAAACCCGAGGAAACAGGAAAAGATTTGGCGACTTATAAGTTTGGGTCCTTGCGGTCGAGGAAATAGGGGCCGAATTCTTTTCATCTCAGTCACTTGGATGGTGAGCCCATCAATATTCCACGGAATGGAGCCTTGGCTCAAACTTTTTCTTAGGATGAGCAAATTGGTGTCCCAAAAGGACACCCTCACATATCCTCTAACCCTACTCCTTGTATATTAAGTTTTGTATTATTTCATTTATAATAATGTTGTATACTTAGAATTATTTCATGTATCATAAATTTGTTTATGTTGTAAATGTAAATATGTATTTAGAAATTTTTCTTGTATTTATGTTGTAATTTTATTTGTTGTATAGCTTTAGAAATTTCATTATGTAAATGTTGTTTATAATATTGATTTCATTTATCATCATGAATGTGTACTAATGTTAAATCTTTGGGTGCTTGCATTGTGTAAGCATCACTTTTGTAGGTGCTTGATTCTCGCATGATTTCCGCCTAGTTCGAGTTGATCAACCACACACGTCCCATGTAGGCAGGATGTTGGCCCAGCCTATTGCTTACGGTCAACTCATGTATCATGAAATTTATCTATGACGAAGACAGTTATGGTTCTCCTGGGTATCGATACTGACACTTAAATTTTTGTAAGCGAGATTTCCGCACCCACAAGTAGGTTAATAATGTAATAAGTTTGCATGGATCATAGTTAAATTGAGGCAAGACTTTGATCCATCGGGGGATTCCTTTCATGGGGTTTTTATCCTCGGGTTATGCGACCGAGACAAGCTCGGCCGACTTCCCTTGAGTTTCCCTCAGTGACTTCCTCAAGTGGTGGAAGGCTTTCGATAGTCTCATTCATTTGAGTAACCTCTTAGGATTATAGTAAATGACCATACCGAGGCGGTGTCACGAAGTTTGGCGGGGTAGTCGAGTCAATAGGTTTTTTTAATTAATTAAATTTTTTAAAAATTTAATTAATTAATTAACCTGAGCAAATGTTGTAAAAGCCGTCTTTGCAGGAGAAATATTGGGGTATTTGTGCTCAAATGAATGGAATAACACACCCTACACCCATGGACCAGAAGTTTTACCATTTCAGTCGAGACAGGATTTTACTATGTCTTAGCCTTAGGAGTGGAGTTAAAGTCTATAACACCAATTTTAATTGCTAAAATGACATTAGTCAAATGTAAAAAAATTATTGTAATTGTATGAGTTTGTGAGTGGGTGTAAAGATTGGAAAGTGGCAGGTTAGACCCTCCCTAGCCTACCCAAGCCATCCCAACCTTTTCCCAACTTAATTCAGCCTCTTAATTCCACTTTTCCCACTTTCTAATTTTTTGCTAGGGAAAAACGACCCATAACTAACCAAATCCTTGAATTACTCCTTGAAACTCGGAGTGGGGCCTCCTGTGTGGTCATGACCCCTAGACATCTGGAAACCCTAACCCATGCCAAAAACCTAACTCTAAACCTATTCTAACCCCTTTCCCACCTTTTTACACTCAAAAAATATGGCCCCCTAGGGAAGGTGACGTTTTCCTTGGTGGAGGTTGTTTGTGACTTATTTGGGGCCCCTCTCATGGGTTATGACTCACTTTGACTACATCACCTCCTATGAGTGATCCCCCACTCCTTTTTCTCATTAATTTCCCTCCATTTTCTTCGTTTTCACACTTTTTGGGCCCTCAAGAGTTACGCCCCCTCTTCTTGAAACTCCACAAATGATTTACATGTCAGTGATTTAGTGAATGTCCGTGAGCAAAATTTGTCCAAAGCGAGTGCTTAAGAGATTGCAATTATACCATCGTTGACATGTAAAGATATAGCAATAGATATCAAAATGTTTAAACAACTCACATGTAAAGATTATATAAGATACCTGGCATATGTCAAGATGTGTGTGAACTTAGAAGATAAATAAAATTAAAACGCTAAATACATTCACATCTAGACCATGAGCACTATAAGATGTATGTGTTTAAACATCTAAACTAACATCACATGAAGATTACTTATAAGATAATGAAAGATTAAAACATCAACCAATATATGTGAAGTGTTAGCAAAATAAACAAAGGATTAAACTTTAGAACATTAGATGTTTTAAACCATAGGTGTGTGAGAATTGATGACATGAAATTGTATGAAAGTGTAAGAGTGTGAGAGCTTAAAATATTAGATGAGTTAAGCCTTTAGCATGTGTGTGTAAACTATCACATCCAAAACATAAACAAGATTATCAAAGGTGTGTGTAAGCAATATACTATGAGCAAATGTGATAAGCTTGTTTATGTGTGAGCAATTTATACCATAAGCAAATGTGAGATATTAAACCAACAACCAAATTTGTGTGTTAATGTGCAAGGGCCCAAGTGAAGCTGTTAGTGTGTGGGCTAAACCAAACAAGGCCGTGAGCACCTTGAGGGCTAGGCCGTGGGGTAAAAGACACTAGGCCGTGAGGTTCAAATGCAGAATGAGGCCGTGGGCTAAAGAGCCACCTATGCCGTGAGGTGAGGGTGCCCAAATGGCACTAGGCCGAGGACTGTTAAGGCCTCAAAATTATGACAAGGCCCATTGAGTTAGGGGGCTCAACAAATGCCTTGGGCCCGTGAGCTTACTTAACTTGACTAGGCGTGGACTTAAGTATTGCCTAGTGTATGATTATAAAAAGTGTAAGAACCCTAATCAATACCACTTATAAATTATGCCAAGTTATCAAGTGAGAAAGCTTCTTAGACCAATGAACTTAGCAAGAAAAAGACATCTAGAACTTCATCATCATATGCACTCTAAATAGGTTAAACAACTTCAAAAGATAATAGATCTAGGAACATAGGAGCACAATGAGAACTATCCAACTATTAAGCATGAAAGTAAGAGCATATGAGAGACCAATGAACTTGTGAAAAAGAACTATCTAAGATATAATAACTTTTAAAACATATAGATCCTCACAAGTTACTTTCCTTTAAGGCCAAAGCGTGTGGGGATGACTCCCCAAGGTGCCGACAAGTGAGATCAACGATTATAAGATGACTTTTGAGAAAGGAGGGCTTTGAGTCTATCTTTCTGATGAGCCAGTCCTTGAATATGGTAGGAGATGGTAGCTTACTGCTCAGGAAAGAACTATCTTAGCATTGCTAACAAACATTAAATTGATTTTATTGGACTGATATGAAAGACTAAGAGAATAAGCTTACCACTACTAAGGCCAAAGGTGGTGGCAAGCCTCAGAATATTGGCCTAAGAAGAGGGTAGCTGATCTACTATATAAATAATGAGTGAAGAGAATAAGCTAATCCCAAGTTATATATTGACAAAGAATGCAATAGATCTAAGTAAGCTAAAATAAGTTATATAAACAAAAAGAATGACTAATCTATGTTAGGGTACTTTTAGGGCCCAATATGCTTAGAAAAACTTCAGAAAATTTATAGAAAGCAAGAGAGAAGAGGAGAGATGTTACCCAAGCTCAAGAAGAGAAAGCTTGGAAGCCTCCTAGGTGTTGTATGCAGCATGTACTTCCAAAATATGACGTTGCCCTGCAAAATCAGCAAGCAAAAGCTTGCTGGAAATGCTGCAAAACACCAAGAAAAGTTACAGAAATTTTCTGTGTAAACACAGAAAATTTCCAACCAACAAAATGATAGATAAAATATATTTTGTGACCTTTCTAAAGCTAAAATATCAGCTGAAAATCAAATGGATATGGCTGTAGAAGAATATATGATAAAAGAAAGAAGTTTGGAGTGTAGGAGTCTCAAGGGAGGACTCCTCTTTGAATCTTATCCCAAGTGAAACCCTTGAAGTGACCTGCAAAATCTTAGTGAAACATATGCAACATAGAGTAGATAGATATCTTAGATCAACCTAGAACGAAACTACTTGCAAATTCTAGGCTACCCAAAATAATCATAAGCTAGCAAGAATACTCAAAGCTACCTTACCCAAGCAAACTACTTTGAACTCAAGATCTAATCACTATGAGCAT
>SNQJ01S0105521.1:0-11512 GCA_010110895.2 Picea sitchensis
TCATTCACTAACTTATCAACATTGAAAATTTAAAAGAACTTGGTCATGCTTGGAAGGTATGACCAAGTTGCTATTTTTGCATGGGGCTTTTGTTTCAATTCTTTTATGCCCTCTTTTCTTTTTCTTTTTCTTTTTTCTTTTTCCTTTTTCTTTTTCTCTCTTTTTGTAAAATGAAAAATCAGTCGCCAATAAAAACACTAGATACAAATAATATCCATAAAATCCAAGTCATAAGTTGATTCCCATAATTTATGGGGTGATAACACAATGATCTCATTCCATTGCCCACCTGGTAATTCGAAAATTCCTCTTTGGCCTCCTGGCAGCCCATGAGACCTGAAACTGATCTCTCCTCCTCATCACTAAGATTCTTCCCAGTCTCTGGTTCATAGATATGAACCATATCCTCTTCATCTCTGAGGCTTTCAACATACCTCATCCATCCTCTCAATAGTCTTCGCTACCTTTGAGGCAATAAATACTGAACTGGCCACTTTACTTTCCTCCTCAGAGGCCATTCATACACCCAATGCAGCTTTGCGTTCTACTGCACTCGCAGTGCAAGCTCTTCCATTCTCTCCCTCACATCAGCGAGTTCTTTATCCATTTCATATTTTCTCTACTGCTGATGGTTCTTCTTTCCACCACGTCCATGGCCTTTAGTAGCCATCTTCCTGTTCCTGTCTGCCCTCCTAGAAAACTTGTTGCTGTCACTCTGCAACCATGAGTGCTTCCAGCCTTTCCTACAGTCCACTTGACTGTACCATTTGATTGTTGCGTCCTGCAACAACCTTCATCTTTTACTTGTCTCCTACAGGCTCTTCTTCGCCTTGCTTCCTCTTTTGTCTAAAATATATGGGCGAACCCCTGCTCTGATACAAAAGTGATGCAGACCCCTGACCCTCTTGTCCGAGATCCGCACAGGGTCATTCTAAGTTCTCCTAGAGCTGACGCGGCTCCCTCGGATCCCTATTGGAACCTCACAAATCCGATCCACAGGTCCTTCATGAAAACCTTCCCTGCACAACTTAACACCAGGTGCAAGCCTTACGTCTCCATGTGACCACAACCGGGCCTTAGCGCAAGTGCCTTTCACAACTACCGAGTTTGTGAGTCGAAGACCCTCGACTCCTCTTTTTCCAAACGCCGATAACCAAGATGCAATATGGGTATGGCTCTCTCCTCACTAGCACTTGCTACATATAACCGTAGGCTAGGCTAAACACTAGCACTACTCGCAACTCACGACTTTGCGAGTTGGAGTGTTGAGCCCTCATGCTCCTCCTTTGTGAATCCCTGAAATGCGATAAGTCAACAATGGGTTGACTCCTTCCCAGGCAACGTGTGTCCACCACCTGTCACTCGCTTCCACCTTTCTCTGGGCGCTTGTTTTTATGCTACCTGTCAACCATGTGGTCCCCACCTAAAGGATGTGACACGTGTTCGCATGAGCCCTTGGCGCTCGACACTTCGTGACTTCTGCAGTAAAAAAGAAATCATTTCAACCTGAAACCCCCGATACACGATACCACGCGGAGGTTCTGATCCAACGGTTCTCCCGTGGCTTGGATCCAATGGTCTGGATCTCCTTCTCTGCTCCTTGCAACTCGGGACTTCGTGAAACCAAGAATTTGGTCTACCCTCCAAAGTCATGAACCCCAAATTCGCGATTTCTTGTATGATATCAATGACTGTCGTTGATCCGGTTCTGACGATCTCTATCCTTTCTGAGCTTTAATGTATCAGAAGATACTCAACCTTAATCCCCTCGCTTCTCTATGAGATCCAATGGCCCACGTGATTTCACACTTCTCCATGAAGTGTCTCCACCGTCCGTTTCAACTTCTCTCCTGCGTGACCTCCCAGAGGTTAAACTCCATACGCCTTCCTCCAGATTCGATGACTAACAGTTCTTTGCACTATATCTAACGACCCATATCTCTTTTTCTTTCTTGTGCGCTTTCCTGCATGCATATGGACGTAGACTTCAACGAACCAGATCTCGCCTCTCCAGCTGATCTAACGGCAGCTGTGCTCTACCTTGAGCATGACCTTCTTCCTTTCCCTTGGAAAATTTCTTGCTCCAAAAGGCCTTAGCCTTTGTCTCTTCTGCGAAGCCTATAACCTTGGCTCCCGCCTGTATTCTAAGAGGTGTTCCTCCTCTTGAGATTTATTTCTCTAAACCTCAAAGGTTCCTTCGAACTCTGCAACCTCTTGTAGAACCTTTGCATGAAATGGTGCTATCTCTTCTGAGCTTATCCATGGCTTTGACCTCAAAGTGTCTTTGTCCCTTTCTCTCCTTAAAGGGATGTAAATGCCCTCTAGAAACTTCCTTCTCAAGCACGCTTTGTTGAGCCTGCAGGGTGTTCAATAACCTTGTGAGTGTCTCCTCCTGTGACACTTCTCTTCTCTCTGAACTCAAACAAGAGTTCCTTCTGTGCACACTTGTACCAATTCAATGCCCACCTGGCAAAGTTCTCCAGAATCCTTAGTGACTCTGTCTTCTTGCTGAACTCAAAATAGAGTTCTCCTCAATACATCCTATGCATTTGTTCAATGCCTTCCTAGAAGAACTTCCACAGAACCCTTAGTGATTCTATTTTCTCTGTGCCTTCCTTTGAATAGTCTTACCTCAAAGGTGTTCAACAAACTTGAGGCTTGTCCCTGGGTCTAATACTTCCTCTGGTGCGCCCTTCTGGCATAGCTCTGTCCAAATTCCACAGAATTCAGAAGTGCACTCTATGCACTGGCTTACAGAACCCACAGTGTTCTGTCATGCAACCTCTTGAATGAAGCCACAAATAACCAGACCTGGAATCAAAGAACCCAACAAACAACAATTTCTATCTGTAACCTACAAATGTGTACAAACATACATCTACAACATATCATAAACGCATAAAGACATTCATCAAAAAACACAGAATAACATGCAGGAACAACTGCTCTGATTGTATTAACATGAAATGCCTCTTTACAATGTGAGCTTGGACTGTAACAAAGTCACGGCTTCCTCTTCTCTCTAACCTATCCTTTGTTCTATTCTTCCCACTCTACCTAGATACATAGAATATCATATTTTTACAAAAGGGGGCTCCTCGAGATCTTCCCTCCATCTCGCCAACTCTCATTAATTTACATTCAATTACATTGAATGGCTGTCTAGTTCGAATCAGATCTAGATCTCAACCTTACAACCATTTAAGGAAACCTTTATCTAATGCCTGTGCACATGCATGGATTTTGTCTCTACCAACCTTACAACATCTAATACATTTTCAAAATTTGAAAAACGAGAGGGTTGGGCCTCTCTCCTTCCATTGAATGCGCGCTTGATGTGCTGGCTAGTTGGCGCATAGCTGGCTTGGAGCGATGCTCCTGCATCATACTCCTCTGCTATGAAAATTTCATGAGCTCCTACTCATGAGCTTCCCAACATCGTTGTTGAAATCCACCTAGATCCCAAACAGTTCTTTGGAGTTGTCCTTCTCTATTTCCTTACTACTGTTGCTGCTGCTCTGCTGCTATTGCAAGTCCCTTGCTGTTCAACTTACCTTTCCTGAATGCTTCTACTGATCTGATCATCAGCCTTCTGATCTCCTCAATTATCTCGTTCATCTTCTCCCATGGTTGGCTCTCCTTTTGCAACCTGCTTCGCTGCACTTCTTCCCTTCAAATGGGTAGATCATCTCGATCCCCCAGACTATCTTCTTCCTCTGTGGCCTCAACTTGTCACCCTTCTGCAAAATTCATCTCTACAGTCTTTTCACTGAGTTGTTGCCCAAATTTCTCTTCTGACAGCTTAACTTCTGTTATTTCTCCTTTTGTTGGTTGAATTCCAACTTCCTCCAGCTTCTCCTGGGGCTGGTATGCTCCACTACCTTCTTCCAACTTATCCCGTCGGATGTGCAAGCTTTGCACCATCACCCTTCTCTCCAAAGATTCCAATTCTTCACAAAGATCAACAAAATCCATGCTGTCTGCTTCCTCTTCTACTGCAGGCTTCAGTGCTGTAGTCATATCCTATTCAGCTTCCTGCCTGAAAATTTTGAGCATTTTGGTTGAATTCTCTTCTTCTTCTACAGGGGAAAACATCAGTGTCTTCTCCATTTCTTCCTCTTCTTTGATAGTCTCTGATGGATGTCCTCCTACTATTGTTGCATCTGCAACACCTTCATTGGCCTCAACTAGGCTATGTGGTAGGAATACCCGAATTCCCCCAATCATTAGAATGCTCTTCTGATCCTCCTCCTGGATGGTGCGAGTTTTCAACTTGTCATCATCTTCATTCACATGGTCTGCAAAACCACACAAATCTTCACCTATCAACACTCCTAGCTAACATGAACTCTCAACAGAGTCCGTGAGACTCTCAGACACTCTCATCTCCTTTCCCCTGCCCACCTGGCAATTTGGGAATTTTCTGTTGCCCACTTGGTAGTCTATGAGATCTAGTGATCCCATCTCATTGCCCACTTGGCAATATGAACTTTCAACATTGCTCCCCTGGCAGTACACGAGACCTCCTACTGATCTCTTCCCATTGCCCACTTGGCAACTCAAAAGTTCACTTCCTCCCACCTGGCAGTTTATGAGATTCTCTGCTAATCTCATATCATTGCCCACCTGGAAATATGAATTTTCATTGCTGTCCTCTTAATAGTCTATGAGATCCTCCAGTGATCTCATTCCATTTCCCACCTGGTAATTCAAAAATTCATCTCTGCCCTCCTGGCATCCCATGAGACCTGAAACTGATCTCTCCTCCTCATCGCTAAGATTCTTCCCAGTCTCTGGTTCACAGATATGAACCATCTCCTCTTCATCTTTGAGGCTTTCAACATACCTTAACCATCCTCTCAATAGTCTTTGCTGCCTTTAGGCCAATAAATACTGAACTAGCCACTTTACTTTCCTCCTCAGAGGCCATTCATACACCCAATGAGGCTTTTCATTCTGCTGCACCCGTAGTGCAAGCTCTTCCATTCTCTCTCTCACCTCAACGAGTTCTTTATCCATTTCATCTTTTCTCTACTGCTGATGGTTCTTCTTTCCACCGTGTGAATGGACTTTAATAGACATCTTCATGTTCCTATTTTCCCTCCTAGCAAACTTGTTGTTGTCACTCTGCAACCGTGAGTGCTTCTAGCCTTTCCTATAGTCCACCTAACTGTATCATTTGACTGCTGCATCCCACAAAAACCTTCATCTTTTACCTGTCTCCTACAGGCTCTTCTTCACCTTGCTTCCTCTTTTTCCTAAAATATATGGGCAAACCCCTGCTCTGATACCAAAGTGATGCAGACCACTCACCCTCTTGTCCGAGATATGCATAGGATCATTCTAAATTCTCCTTGAGCCGAAGCAACTCCCTCGGATCCCTATTGGAACCTCACGGATCTAATCCACAGGTCCTTCATGAAAACCTGCCCTACGCAAATTAACATCAGGTGTGAGCCTTACATCTCCATGTGACGACAACCAGGCCTTAGTGCAAGCGCCTTTCACAACTCACGAGTTTGTGAGTTGAAGACCCTTGACTCCTCTTTCTCCAAACGTCGATACCCGAGATGCGATATGGGTATGGATCTTTCCTCACTAGTGCCTGCTACATATAACTGTAGGCTAGGCTAAACACTAGCACTACTTGCAACTTGCGACTTCGAGAGTTGGAGTGTTGAGCCCTCGTGCTCCTCCTTTGTGAATCCCCGAAACGCAATAAGTCAACAATGGGTTGACTCCTTCCCAGGCAACGTGTGTCCACCACATGTCACCCGCTTCCACCTTTCTCTAGGTTCTTATTGTTATGCCACCTATCAACCATGCGGTCCCCACCTAACGGATGTGACACGTGTTTGCACGACCCCTCGGTGCTCAGCACTTCGTGACTTCTACAGTCAGAAAGAAATCCTTTCAACCTCGAACCCTCGATACGTGATACCACGCAGAGGTTCTGATCCAATGGTTATCCCATATCTTGGATCCAATGGTATGGATCTCCTTTCCTTCTCCTCGCAACTCGAGACTTTGCGAAACCAAGAATTTGGTTTTCCCTCCAAACTCATGAACCCCAAATTCGTGATTTATTGTATGAGATCAACGACTATCGTTGATCCAATTCTGACGGTCGCTATCCTTTTTGAGCTTTAGAGTATCAGAAGATACTCGACCTTAATCCCCTCGCTGCTCTGCGAGATCCAATGGGCCACGGGATTTCTCACTTCTCCACGAAGTGTCTCCACCGTACGTTTCAGCTACTCTCCTGCACGACCTCCCAGAGGTTAAACTCCATGCGCCTTCCTCCAGATCCGATGACTATCGGTTCTTTGCACTAGATCTGACAACCCATATCTCTTTCTCTTTCTTGTGCGCTTTCCTACATGCGTGTGGACGTAGACTTCAACAACCCAGATCTCGCTTGTCCAGATGATCTAACAGCAGTTGTGCTCTACCTTGAGCATGGCCTTCTTCCTTTCCATTGGAATATTTATTTCTCCAAAAGGACTCAGCCTTTGTCTCTGCTGCGAAGCCTATAACCTTGGCTCCCGCCTGTTTTCTAGGAGGCGTTCCTCCTCCTGAGATTTATTTCTCTGAACCTCAAAGGTTCCTTCAAACTCTGCAACCTCTTGCAGAACCTTTTCATGAAATGGTGCTATCTCTTTTGAGCTTATCTATGGCTATGACCTCAAAGTGTCTCTGTCCCTTTCTCTCCTTAAAGGGATGTAAGTTCCCTCTGGCAACTTCCTGCTCAAGCATGCTTTGCTGAGCCTGCAAGGTGTTCAATAACCCTTTGAGTGTCTCCTCTTGTGACACTTCTCTTCTCTCTAAACTCAAACAAGATTTCCTTCTGTGCACACTTGTACCAACTCAATTCCCACCTGGCAGAGTTCTCCAGAATCCTCAGTCACTCTATCTTCTTACCGAAATCGTAATAGAGTTCTCCTCAATACATCCTGTGCATTTGTTCAATGCCTTCCTAGAATAACTTCCATAGAACCCTCAATGATTCTGTTTTCTCTGTGCCTTCCTCTACACAGTCTTACCTCCAAGGTGTTCAACAACCTTGAGGCTTCTCCGTGGGTCTAATACTTCCTCTGGTGCGCCCTCCTAGCACAGCTCTGTCCAAATTCCGTAGAATTCAGAAGTGCACTCTATTCCCTGTCTTACAAAACCCGTAGTGTTCTGTCATGCAACCTCTTGCATGAAGCCACAAAGAATCATACCTGGAATCAAAGAACCCAACAAACAACAATTTTTGTCTGTAACCTACAAATGTGTACAAACATACATCTACAACATATCATAAATGCATAAAGACATTCATCAACAAACATAGAATAACATGCAGGAAAAACTGCTCTGATTGTATTAATATGAAATGCCTCTTTACAATGTGAGGTCAGACTGTAACAAAGTCACGACTTCCTCTCCTCTCTAACCTATCCTCTGTTCTGCTCTTCCCACTCTACCTAGATACAAAGAATATATTTTTTTTACAAAAGGGGGCTCCTCGAGCTCTTCCCTCCATCTCACCTCCTCTCATTAATTTACATTCAATTACATTGAATGGTTGTCTAGTCCAAATCAGATCTAGATCTCATCCTTACAACTATTTAAGGCAACCTTTATCTAATGCCTGCGCACATGTATGGATTTTGGCTCTACCAGCCTTACAACATTTAATACATTTTCAAAATTTGAAAAACGAGAGGGTTGCGCCTCTCTCCTTCCATTGAATGCACGCTTGATGTGCTGGCTGGCTGGCGTGTAGCTGTCTTGGAGAAATTCTCTTGCATCAATAGTTGAATTAGGGAACTAGCTCCTATAGTGCAAAATTGCTAAGATAACTTGCTAAATGCATGTATGTTAATATTCTGTGCCCAAAAATAAAATGTGCTCTGTCAACAATCTGTCTGAGTTTCTTTGTCTTTAAGAAAAGAATCAGTTTGAGTTTCTTGAGAAACAACTCGAGATGAAAACAGAGGTTCTGCTTTGAAATCTGCTGGTAAACCAACAACTGTCTTATGATGTTGATATATTCTCGGTTTCACTGGTGCTTGTGTAGCAATATTTTAATGCTCAGTCTTGACTGAGAGAGTTGTTGGTCCTTTTGCAATTGGTACTTTGACTACCTTATAGCCTACCTCAAAGTAAAGGTTTCCACACTCAAAGCACATGAGTTCTTTATTTCTGTCCATAACTACTTTTGTTAGTGCTAGAATGTCCATGGTTATCCCCTTTGTATTCTTCTGTCGAGCAGCCTCCACCTCTTGCTTCAAGGTATTTAATTCGGTTTTGAGGTTTTCATTCTCTGTTATGAGTGCAACAATTCTGGAATTTTCATAATTCTTGATCTTTCTCTCAATCTGGGCAAACAATTGGGCTAGTGGCACATCCTCAGAATTATCTGTTGCATGTTCTGGTATAATAGTTGTGTCAGTCATGACTGATGCTCTGTCAAGAGCTCCATATTGCATTACCATCTCTAGTTGGACAACCTCCTCTGGTGCAACTTGTTCTTGTGTTACAACTGTTTCTATCATGACTGGTTCTTGTGGAACAATCTTGACTTGGACAACTAGTGCTTGTATTACAACTACATCCTGCATTATCTATTCTTGTAGACCAAGTCCATCGTTTTCAAGTGTATTTACTGTCACTGTTTGGTTATTGAGAGAGATTGGTTCTTGTGTGTCAGTTCCTTCATCAACCATAGAGGATAGTGGACAAAGAATAGGAATAGCCTGTTTTGGATTTTTCCATCCAATTGTAGCTTCTGCAAACTTGTTGGACCTAGTTCTTCTCCTAGGTAAATTAGAAACAAAAGTAGGGTCTTTATTCTTCGTCATTGGAGGGGGAACAGGTCATTCTTCTTCAACCACACAAGTAGAAAATTCTAGTATAGTGGGGTCTGCAATGATCTGTACATCGTCACTTGATGTGTGATGCATAGAATCATCAGGCAAAGCCGATGATTCAACTACAATTTTCTTACCTTCAGTCTAAATGGAGAGGATAGTTTCTTGAAGTTCTTTACATAGAGTAAAGCCTGGTATACGTACCTCTCTAGAATTCTCTATGACAACAGTAGGTGGAATATGTGTTGTAGCTAAGGTAATTTGGTCGATATATTTCTGACTTTTTCCCTTGAATGGACGTTTTCTTTTCTGTTGTAATCCACTGACAGTAATAATAGGACCTGTAATGGTGGTTGCAGCAATTGGAGGCTCTTCTGGTATTGCCAGTGCAACAACAGAGGTGGAATTTAGATGTTTTGTTGCAGTAGATCGTGCTGACCTTGTTCTTTTTCGAGGTGAAGCAGAGATAGGAGGGGTAAGTTTTTCAATGACAACTGTCTTAGCTAATGGATGTGACTCAAGGCTTGGGCGAGTAGCTAGTTGTGTAGAAGGTGGATGGACCACAGTTGTAGGCTCATCGAGGGTTGTCTGGTTGGTTCTAGAATGGACTCGAGTTGTGCATTTGATTCTTTGAGTCGTCTTATGGGTAGTGACAGTAGGGGTTTGGATGGTTGTTGCAGCCGAGGGTAGAGACTCATGAAGAGGTCCATGGATTGCGGTTTCAGGTACTGAGGCAATCGTGGCTATGGGGATAGAATGTGGCGAGTCTGCTACAATAGGTAATGGGTTATTGGAAATGCCCATACCTCTGTGAATTAAAAGTCTGATGAGTCTGTGATTAGAAAGGAATTTCTTGGGGTTCTTGGATTTCTTTACAAAATGAGCCATGTTATGCAATGAATGAAGGAGAAAATAAGGAATGTTTAGAAATTTCTGATGTCACAGGTGTGATAATAAGAGAAAATCAGAAAAATAAACAACTTGGTACTTGCCTTCATAGGTAATGTATCTTTTGACGAACTCTATGACTTCCCCCATGGCTCTGGTAAAGAATTGACGTCTTCTCCTCTGCCTTTAATTTTCACTTTCTCATTGCCGATGAGGAAACCCTTTTGTGCATCCGGGAGATGTGTTTTTCTATGAAACCATCAGTCTCCTGTTGTGGGCAAGCCTGTCACAGTATAAATTCTTTCTTCTGATACTGGAATTCTTACCCCATTCACCATTGAATATCCTTCGGTGAGATTTTGACAAAATTCTAAGACCTCGTCTTCATTAAAGCCCTTGAGCTTCTTAAAATACGCTATCCAACCATCCTGGAGAAATATTTGGTATGCCTCTAGGTGTAACAACAAACTGTCCAGATTTGCTGGTTCATATCGCACGTCTGATCTGACCATGATATTACTTGAGAATCTAATAGGCGCATAGGAAGAGAATGTAGCACCTAAACCAGAGTTGCAAAAAGCGCGAATGTGTTTTGCATAAGGAATACAGTGTCTCGACAAAAAGAGGTGTGGTCGAAAAGGTGGTGGAGGTGGGTATAAAATGAGGTTTGGATGCTAGATTTGAGTTTCCCCTTCCCATCTAATCGGATTAACTCCGGGTTCATCGATTTGGGACAACTGGTAAGTAAACAAGACGCATGCCTTTATATCTTCATTACTTTAACACGTAGGATTAGTCGCGTACCTCTTATCTTACCGCACATAACGATCTTTCGGAGTAACTGTACTCTTCAACCGCCATCTGAGTTGCGTGTAACAACTGAAATGATGAAGGATTGCGTGAGAAATGATGATATGATGTCTGGAGAAGAGATGGAGTCCTTTCTGTAGTTGATCAACTAAAAAACAAATGCCTGATGTGAAGTTAAAAATGATGAAACAACGCCTTTAGATAGAGAAAGTGGAAAGATTGACAAATCAACAGTGCTGACAAATCAACAGTTCAGACAAATCAGCGGTGCTGACAAATTAGCAGTTCGAACAAATCAGCAATGCTGCAACACAGAAAGATTGTAGAGCTAGAGTAGTAGCATTGGCAGAAATGCGAAAGAGAGAAGTGAGGTGGCTAGAAAGAATAACAACTTTCAGTGTATCAGTAGGTACTTCAGCCAAATTGGCGGAGATAGGTGTTATAGCATCGAAAAAGAAAATGGTGTAACAGTAATAAATATGGCCAATTAATCAGAAAAGGGTGTAACGACAGGAAATTGGCCGAGGGTGTAACAACAAGAAATTGGCCGAAGGGTGTAACAACAAGAAATCGGCCAAGGGTGTAACAACAAGAAATTGACTGAAGGGTGTAACAGTGGGAAATTGGCCAAACACTGCAACACTTAGTTTTTAGGAAGTTTTTAAACTTCCATCAACTAATACTTTGACTCCTTTTTGTGGTACTTAATTTGTTGTTCATCAATTCTACTGCACACACATAACTGCCTCATACCTTTCAAGGCTGAATTTATTAGCATAGTAAAAGAAAGAAAATTTCAAACAAAAAATTTGTTGAGTTTATTTATATACAAGGTCTGAGTAAAATAAGTCCTAAGGTTCTAAAGGGGAAGGAGTAAGCTCCTTTCCTTTTAAGAAGTGATAACCTGTATCGGTTGTACAATGAGATTTGAATTTTTCTTTCGACAATGGACGTTG